>JASCQY010000477.1:7271771-7289897 GCA_030264315.1 Sardinella tawilis
TGTGTGTGTGTGTGTGTGTGTGTGTGTGTGTGTGTGTGTGTGTGTGTGTGTGTGTGTGTGTGTGTGTGTGTGGTTTTCAAGGTCCAGGTGCAGGAGGAACAGCAACAGGGCCAGGCGCTGATGGCACAGGAGGAGGTAAGACAGAGGGCCGGTGGGCCAGCCAGATCACTTCATAAAAGCCAGCAACAAATCATGGCACTGATCAAGACCATTTGGACGGAGACACTACCCATGAATGTTTCATATCAATAAACTATTATTAGCCCGGCACAATGATGTGTTTCTTACCAGCGCTGTTTATCCCACTAGTGCCCGTCATTCCCCAGACCGGATTGCCTGGAGGAGGTGCGGGAGGAAAACCTCCAAAGGCTGTACCAGGTGCAAACGTCAATTCAAATCACTTCTGTTCACTTCAGTTCAGTACCAGTTCACTGCAGTTCAGCGCAGTTCAGTTGACTTCAATTCAATTAAATTCAGATTATGTTTCATGTGAAGTACACAAGGTAACTTGATCATATAGTGCTGATAGAATAGATAGAATTTCAATAAAACTGAAGGTTAATGATAATGACTCGAAAGGCTAAACATTGCATCAACATTGCAAAATAACCAACTAATTCTATCTCTCCCTGTGTGAGCTTGAAGTTATTTGTTCTCTGCTCTGCCCTGCTGTTTATAGTTGGTTAACAATGATCTTCTTTCATCACACTTGTTTTAACAGGTGTTGGAGTTCCAGGACCATACCAAGGTGGAATTGCGCCTGGACAAGGTGCGTGTTGCATACTTTGATATACAGTAAATAATGCTGCTGAGCTGCTCAGAAATGTCCTGTGTGTGTACTGCGCCAGTCGTGTTTTTTTTTCTCTCTCTCTCTCTTTTCTCTGAAAATGTACCAGCATATTTTAGATATGATCACTGATGGTAATTTTCAACAGGGCTAGGGGTGCTTCCTGGTGTTGCAACAGGGACTGGACTGAAACCAAAGTCTGGTAATTGCTCTTCATCTTCTCAATTTTAAGTCAACATATCCATCAAGCTAATGATGTTTGCATTGAGCTTTTATGAAGGTTAAATCCTTGCATTTTCCTATTTATGAAGCTGGGGCTTTTAAGGACATCTGTGTTCTATAATCTTTAATATCAAGGTCATTACAGAACTGGATCCAGAAAAAAAGACTACTCGCTCTCCTTGTGCTGGAAAAACGAAATATATCTCTATGTGCCAGTAGGAAATACAGAATGTCACAGTCACTAAAGCACTGTCATGGTGGTTTGATGATGAAAAGCACTGACTGGAAATATCAAACCATATTATTGTCTTATGCAGCAACTTTGTTTTTTTTTTTTGCTAAGCCTACAGTATATCTACACACAGAAAAGCAGACTCTGATGTGAAGCCTATTTGGCCTGAGGCTGTTGAAATAGCAACTCATTTGACCGGCATCTGGTCAAACAATAGTGTGCAGAAAGAAAAGGGAAGGTGATGGCTATGGTCAAAAGAGGCCAATGCTGCCTCCTGTCTAGTTGGAGAGGTGAAGCAGAGGCTGTGTGCACACAACACTCAAAGCTCTATGGCATTCATGTGTGCTTCAAATTCTGACCAAGTGAAAAGAATGGGCATCAGTAAATCAAAACGGAACTGTTCCAGTATACCATAGCTTAAGGCTCGGAATTGCTCAGAGATGATGAAACAAGTCTGGATGGCATGTGTGTACAAGCACCAACTGACACGAGCTATGCAAAGACCACACAGATGTTGCCGGTGTGCCCCTTCAAGGCAACCAGTGTGCATTGCTCAGTGATTGGTGCTGTTGTCTTTGGCGCATGGCTGCCAAAAGATGCTGTCATGTCCGTTGTTATTGAGACCGTCTAGTTTATAAGCATTTGAAGGGCATATGAAGTAACATTTGTTTTTGAGCAGCTGTATTGTAAACTACTTGTCACTCTGAATGTTTGGGAATCATGCCTTCTCTTTTCAACAAATAGGGCCACCAACAAATAGAGCGTTTTTAAATCCAAAAACATTTTGATGAGCTTGCCAATCACTGAGACTTGAAGCTTGAAGACTCAAAGCCTGTTAAAAACATTGGCATGGTCAAAGTGTGGAATTGAAACAATTAAACTGACAACAGCACTTGTCATGTTGGCATTTTACTGTATAACTCATCTTACTGTCATTTTCGGTTTATTAGCAACATTTTGTATAAAACTAGCCTGGCTTTCGCAACCATCAAAGCTCATACGAGCTTAGTCTGGCCGATGTCACATACTAGTCGACTTCTCAAAGGCAAAATCAATGTTAAACTTGTTTAGCCCGCCTCCTTCACCTTGGAGTAAAAGCTGGCTTCTCATTGGTGCCTGAAATTCTGGGACAAGAAATACAGTAAATAGGCAGCTTGGCCATACTGACTTGAACACGAAATGTTGTGCAGTGTCACAGGAAGTATGGGCAAGCCCAGGCTAGTATAAAACATGACCCATCTTTTTATGAAAAATGAAAATAAATGAATTATCATATATTGCCCACCACCGTGTAATACACTCACCACTGGAGTAATTTTGCCCAGTCAATGTACATGTATATACAGTATACCTTAGTAAATAGGTGAGAAATTACTGTATATGTGATGCGCTGAAGGCGATTTTCTTTGTTTGCAGCAGGTGCTGGCCAAGCTGGCCCTGGAGCTGGTATGTAGATTCATCTCAAGACATTTCAGGAGAATTTACTCAACCTAAAGTTTAAGGTTGTAGCTAGCTAATGTGTCATAATGGTGGAATTTGTTATTCAGGTGGTCGTGGTTATGGTGGACAGATGCAACCAGGAGTATTTCATGGGTATCCGCTCAAGACTCCCAAAACACAAGGTATGCCCGAGTGATGTACAGTATGTACTGTGTACTATGTATGTGAGCACACGTCAACTGAGGAACATGGCCTGTTCAACGCTGGGACATTAAAAAAGATTGTGTGTCGACAGTGTCACACTTCATGAATGCTATGATTCATATCTATGACTTGCTTACCTATATCCATCTTCAGTGGTCCAATACACATTCCTCTCACTGACTGAAATTACACTTGCAACAACATTATGACCTGTGAGATAACTGTTTTGTTAATGACCAGTGAACAATTTAGAAAAAAATACCTCAAAATCACATGAAATGCTAAAAATAATTAGAATTTCTTTTATTGTTGGTGTTGAAAATTAGACATGTAATGCCTTTGTGTTCTAAACTGTGACCCATCCATTTCAGTATATACCCATCCACTGTATAGACATGTGGCCCATTATGGACAAATGCGCTTCTATGGGTACCAGCCAAAGGTTATGTATGGTGCGTTGCGCGCTATTGTTTGTATGTATGTACTCTTCTCTTTTCGAGACCACTTTCATCAGGCATCTGCTAAATACCATAACCATCTGAGAAATTTGGAACTCTCTGTGTTTACAGAAATGACTTCCAGTGAATTCCTCAATGGTTTGCTCAGTGGCCTCAAAATTAGAACAATACATACAGTACCGTCAAGCTCAAAATTACTCTTAGACAATAGCTGACATAGAGGCGTACTAAACTCTGACCTCATCCTTCATGGAAGCACATCTTTCCTATTCCTGCAAGGGGCTGCTAGAATGAACAGCCTGTCTTATAAACCAAGATAACTTGCGCCTCAGTGACCCAAAATTGCACTTTGGCTTTCATATCTGATTTATTGCCATAGATTCATAGATACTGTATCTGATAGAGTCCATAATTAATACCGGTAATAATGAGATAATACCGATATGTGATGTGTTTAAGCAGTGGTGATTGTGATAAAGGATCTAGCACGTGGGGGTCATATTAATGAAACTCATGTGTGAGCAGGCCTCAAACTGTCAGGCACGAAGTTTGCCATTACAGCTTGGGTTAAAAAATAGCCACTTGTTGAGGTTAATCAAGCAAAAAGTGGTCCTGAGTTGTTTTAGTCTGATAGATCCACTAAATCAGGGTTATCCCGTGATTAACAAGCCATGAAAACAAGGATAAAGGATTAACTCATGTCAGTAATGGCATTAATAATTTAAATGAAGTGCAATTGCAGTAGAGGGGAACTCAACCAGAAATGATTTACAACCATGTGCGAGCACTCAACCAATTAGGGAGGAGTAATGGCGTTCCATAGATAATTGCAATTTGATTGCACTTTCTTGGAGCTTGCAACCTCTTGCAGGAATGAATGGTGTGCAGCTACAACAATTTTATTTATTTATTTATTTTAGAGCTTTAGACCACTGCACTAAAATGGAATCACCATGGAATCTCCATGGAATCATGCGTCATTGATATTGCATCCTTCCTATGTTGCAGATTTAATAGGTTAGGTGTATTTAATAGGTTAGGTGTATTTACTCTATGAGTAATACATGGCAGCTTCGGATTAACATTACAGTCTTTATAGGTCTTATAACCCTTGCCGTCTTAAGCCAAAGTGTCCTATAATGCAGACAAGTACACTGTAAGTTGTCATGTAATACGGCTGGATGTTATTACTTCTTTCCTTTTGTTTCCTCAGGCTCTCCTTATGCAGGTGGCAAGCTGCCTTATGGTACAGCACACTACACCTGCCTTTACTCTGCACCTTACAGCCATGCAGTCATGTGATTTGAGGGAACACAGATGTTTGAAATGGTCTGTTTGTTGATGACTTGGCGACATTTCTCTGATGTGCTTTAGGTTATGGTGGCTTTGGGGGTGGAGCAGGAACCAAGCCTGGCTATCCTACAGGAACTGGTTAGTACGCAAAGCACCTCAGAAGTGCAATGCAATCATATTGCATATTTCAATGTAAATGAAGGCAATGTGATGTAAAGTGTAGACTGTGTTTTACCATGTACAATTGTGCATTTTGTTTTCCTGTTTTTACACCGTCATTGTTGTCTCATCCTCCTTTAACCTACAGGAGTTGGAACACTGGGTGCTGCACAAGCACAATCCAAAGCTGCTAAATATGGTAAATTGAGACGTACAATATTGTCACTTTAGTTCTATTGAAAATAATTTAAAAAAATAATCTATACAATAGAATAAGACATCAAGTTTTAGTACTAATGTGCTATCCCAGCTCTTGTCCCACCGTGTCAGAGGCCCTCTGTGCCTGTTAAAGTAATGACATGGGCTCTCTGATCACACAGGTGCTGCTGGCGGTTTAGGTGGTGGATACCGTGGGCCAGGCGCTGTTCCTGGTGCTGGTGGGGTCTACCCTGGTGTTGGTGGGGTCTACCCTGGGGCTGGTGGGGTCTACCCTGGTGCAGTCCCTGGTGTTGGAGGTATGAACATTTTGCTCAAAAACATTTTTTTTTTTCTCCTAGTCAGTTACTTTTGAATTACAAATTATATTTTTAACTTACAACTTCCTTACCAACTATGAATAAGTATTAATTGGGTAGGGATAGAGGTCATATTTGATAAGTGCAATATAATGACTTTTAAACAACCAACATGCTAATACAAACGTTAGTTAACAGTTAGTTCATTGTAAATAAGTATACCTTAATATAAAGGGAAACCTACTTCACTAATGGTGAAATGTGAAAAATACTGGTATGAAGTCTAACTTAATTTCCTCTTATCTAGGTTATGGTGCTGGTGGGAAACCACCCAAATATGGTAAGTAATCCCCAGTCCAACCAGCCAATCAAACTTTGTCAATTTTACTGTAAATCCATCATGAGATGCTGTTGCCCTTGGAGACTAAATGGTCTGGGTTTCTGAAGCATGACGGCAGTGATATTACGTGTTCTCTGCAGGTGGTGCTGGAGTAGTCCCCGGTGGTGCGGGAGTAGTTGGTGGAACTGGGGGAATCCCTGGAGTCAGACCTGGAGCTGGAGTCGTACCTGGAGCTGGAGGTATGGAAATGTTGGAGGTGGGGCTTGAGTTTGGGGTATACAGCATAGATAAATAGAAAACTATACTGTATATGCTATGGTATACAGTATACAGTTATCATGAAGCTTCCCATCAGAGAATGTGGTACTGTACTGTACAGTGGAAGCATAAACACCAACGCAGTCAGTTCATCACACACTTGTAAACTCTCTCACTCACACAACCAGACACATACACACACACACCCTCTGTGCTTTGTATAATTGAATTTGCTGTAATGCTTTTGACAACCAAAATGATCAACTGATTCTACTGATATCTACTGTTACTTAATCATTTTTATTCTTGTCTTATTTTATTTTACCTTATTTTTTTATTTCTTACTGTTCTCTGCATGTACTTGTTAAGCACATTGAGCTGCCTCTGTGTATGAAATGCGCTATATAAATAAAATTGCCTTGCCTTGCCTTGCCTTGATTCTGTGTCCTTGTAGGATATCCTGGCGGAGTGAAACCTCCTAAATATGGTAATTACCATTCACTATCCAACAATGATGAAGAGGAGAGCACTTGTGTATAACTGCAGTACATCTCCTGGTCAGTGTCCTCATACTGTAGATATGTGGTGTGTCTTGTGTCAGGTGGTGCTGGTCTTGGAGGAACTGGGGCTGGAGTTGTAGGGGGAACAGGAGGTATACCAGGAGTCGCGCCTGGCGTCGGAGGAGGTGCGAGAGTCACAGCCATATTTGTGTTCGTAACTGTAGCCTCAGATTTACAATACAGCGTGCTTGTTCCGTTCACATTTAAGAACAGTTCAATGACTAGTTCTGATCACAGGTAACCTTCTAAGGTTCTAAGGCTTGTTCTATTCATGTTTAACCACAGTTCTTTACCTAGTTGTATTTACAACTAGCCAGTACTCTGGCTAGACTTTCTTTTTTTGTTTGTTTTCCCTCTGTGGCATGACCAAAGTTTCTGTTTTTCTTACAGCATACCCAGGTGGTGCCAAGCCTCCTAAATATGGTGAGTTTGACATTTCATAATTCAGAAAATGTTTGTAAAACCATTTGGCCAGACATTTCAGGGAAGTTTGATAGGGAATTTGGCATCGTTTTGTACCATCGCTTTTCATTTTCCAGGATTTTGACTGACACTCCCACATTATTATGTTTATTCATGGTTTGCCCCCCACTCTCATACCGTAGGTGTGGCTGGCGGTGCAGGAGGAGTTCCAGGCGGAGGCTTTGGGGGGGTACCAGGCGGGGTACCAGGTGGTGTGCCAGGGGCAGTGCCTGGGGCAGGAGGTATGCAGAAATTATGGGATTGCATGGACCTTTAAATCTACAGTACATGCCTAAAACAAACTGAATTTATGAGTAATGGTCTGTTTAACTGACTGTAGGGCATCAGTACTTGTAAGTCTTGAAAGGATGTGCGTGAATGCAACGACAGATTTTTTATTTGTAAGGAGAAAGAAGGAAGCTTATTGCATTTTGAAATTCTCTCTTGATTTTCAGGGTATTCCGCTGCGGCGAAGGCAGCAAAATATGGTACAGCTTTTTCTGTTCATTCACTGAACTACTATCCCCTTTTTATCTATTTACTAAACCACATGGCTGTGTAGACAGAAAACTTTTTTTGTCTGAAATGCAATGCTAATGGTGTTTTGATAGGTCTGGGAGGTGGTGGGGTGCCCGGTGGTGTGCCCGGTGGGTATGGTGTACCAGGTGCAGTGCCAGGCGCTTATCCAGGTGCTGGCTATGGAGGGCCAGGGGGTGAGTCAGCGTAATGAATTACACATCTAGACCAGCCACAACAACCCAAAAATAAAAATAAAAAAAAATAATGAAAATAGCAAAGACTGGAAATGGCTTTGCCATTTCAACAGCTCTAATGACAGCCCTTATAGCAAGGAAACCTCTTAAGCTCCATAAACAAACCTATAGGCTTGAGTGAGACGGATGCTTTCCTTGCTCACAGTCACCTTATTCAGCCCAGGCAGGCCAATGTGGAGCACATATGTGGATAATGATGTCAGGGTGCGACCCGCTCTGCCATGTATATAAGCCCTTTCCAGTTCAGGAAGGACACGGCCAAATGCAACTTAGTGCTAAATCAAAATGTCAGCGAAACTACTCTTGGCAGGTTGAGGCCACATTTCTAACTGTAAATATTTTAATTTAAGTGGACAGGTCTTGGGCAATTTATGTTTGAAATGGTAGATCCTGCATGGTAATGTGCTGTGGTAATTACAGTATGCTTTATTCTTTGATGTGTGAGGGAAGGCTGTTTGTGGTGATTGACAGCTCTGTTTGGTTTTCGCAGGCTACGGTGCGGTACCCGGGGCAGGAGCGGGAGCAGGGGCGAAGCCTCCAAAGTACGGTAAGATCATCCCTCCTCTAAATCCGTCACTCAGAAGGGATTACAGAGCGAAAGAGAGATTTCGGGTCACTCATCACAAACGTCAGGTCAACCTTTATTGTCGTTTATGATTTGTCGTTCTTTTGAAAACACTGGTTTGATATACAGTATATACAATAAAGTCCTAGTACGGTCGTATGTCACAATTTCTGCAAAACTTGTGTCTGACATTGAGAGGTTTGGCTACTGTAGGAAGTTCCCAACCAGTAGCACAAGGGATTTTAACATCCTCTCGTGTGTATCTCATTACTGTACGCCCTAATCTTGAACTGGCTTGTACTCTGTGACATGTCTTTAGTCTATGACTTGTATATGAGCTGTAAAGACCCAGTGTGTGTGTGTGTGTGTGTGTGTGTGTGTGTGTGTGTGTTCGTGCGTGTCCATACGTGTATACGCATATGTGTGTGTGTGTGTGTGTGTGTGTGTGTGTGTGCGTGCGTGCGTGCGTGTGTGTGCGTGTCCATACGTGTGTGTGTGTGTGTGTGTGTGTGTGTGCGTGTGTGTGCGTGTCCATACACGTGTGTGTGTGTGTGTGTGTGTGTGTGTGTGTGCCCTAGGTGTGGCTGGAGGGGCTGGAGGCGTCCCAGGCGCTGGAGGCGTAGCAGGGCTGGGCGGGGTGCCGGGAGCAGGGGCTGGAGGTCTGTCAGCAGCTCCTTATAAAGTCATTAAGTCCTCATAACAACAAATGGAAAATCATGCAGTATGTTGTTGCAGGGCTTTTGCAACAGACTGTTTTGAATTACCTGTGTAAATAATAAGATAAATTGTAGGACGAGGAAGTGTCATTATGGCCAACAAATTTGAGGGGGGTGTGGGGCAGTAATGCTGGCTGCTTTATAAAAATGATGTGAATCTTTCTGTCAAGTAATGTATGATGGAATTCCCAGAGGACTATATTTGTACGTAACTGGAGAGCTGAAACCAAGAAATAACATTTACATAGCCTTGTATGTTATCAGTTGCCATCAGCACTTACTATAAACCTTTCAGGCAGAAGTGCTTTTGAGATTGAGTCACAAAAAAGCATGCATGCACCATCAGCATGTCTCGCGCCTGCATCAATGTCTGTTTGTTTTTGTTTGTTTGTCTTTGTTTAGGTTATCCTGCTGGTGGTGCCAAAGCTCTTAAGTATGGTAAGTGTTCCCCCCTATTTTTCTCTGATGACGGTCAAGCGTGTCACATTTTTATTTGATATATTCATGCTGTAAGATCAGCTGTAACAAATTTTTAAATGCGCATTGACTGGGTGTGCTAAACAGAATCACCATAATTTTTATATGTAAACTTGAATAGAGAGCAATTTATCACAGTGTAAATACAGCAGACTGTAAACTGTTTGGTTAAAACATAAAGTCATATGTTGTTTACATGCCTGTATTCTGTAATTTACTTCAGATTTGTATTTTTCCGGAATGGCTTAAATTCATGAAGTGACAGTTTATACAGCAAAGGGTGTATCCAGACCAAATGTTCTGGCCTGAAATCATTGTGCATATTGGTCAAATATTTATGCAGCTGTTGACTGAGAATGTCATCGACTGTTATCAACAAATTACATTGTGAATTTCAAATGATCCAATTCAAGTGTTGTCTACATCACTGGCACTGAACTTGGCCACACTGCAACACTTGTGGAATTATTGCATTCAATCCATCATACTTTTGTCTGTCTGATATACCAAGTATTGTATTAGATATAGTCATTGTAAAATAAAATAACTAAAAGACTCAGGCCTGCCGAAAGATTGTTGATATCTGAATTCAAGAGGCCGTCAAATACATCTCTCCCTTCAGTGCTCCCGAGGCAACGGTTTTCTTTGGCTGGAGTAGTGGATTGCTCAGTCCGAGCCACTTTATTTCCCATTTGCAGAGTGGCAGGGCTGCTTGCTGTATAAGCACACAAGGTTGTTTTTTATTTCATTTTATTTTATGACGGCCCTCGCTCACAGCAGACAGTTAGAGGAAGATGAGTATAAATTTGCTGAATTTAAAGCAAGAGAATGTAGAAAACGTAGTTTAAGACCCTTTTTGAAGTCCCACAGACACATAGGAAGGAAAAAAATGGAGTCTCTGACATTGCCAATTCACACCTCTAATTCCTTATATTTCACTTAATATATTTATATTATAAATGCCATTGTCATGGAAAGGGGTTTGACCCTTTTATCATTTGTATAGAAATCTGGCACCAAATATGTTAAAACGGATGTAAAATTGGGGTTCATACATTACTTTAAAACTGTGCACTCAGTGTATTAGACTGGAGTTCTGTGTCTTTAAGGGCTGCTGCCCACTGCTGAACTGTCTCTGCGGGACTGGAGGATGTGTTGTAGTGTAATCAAACTCTATACCTTGATGGGCCATCATGCACATTTAACTTGTGAATGTAGCCGGTACTTTCATTCTATTCTAGTCTCCCTTAGGGCAACTTGAGGTTACTGCAAGTGCCTCGCTTTTAAGGGCACAACGGTGACAGTCGGGTTTCGAACCCAAAATTTTTCAGATTACAAGTTTGCAAGCCAGGTTCCCTAACCACTACGCAATCTCCGTAAACACACACGGCTGGGTTGTTTCAGTGCAGGGCTGGAGAGTAGAGTATTGGAGTAGATTCAAGCACTGCACCTTTAAGGGCCTTAGAGCGCGGCTGGATAGTTTCAGTGCGGGACCGGAGACGTGACGTTCCTGCTTGCTTGTTTACAGGTCCAGGTGGTGTGGCTGGAGGGCTTGGGGCAGTGCCAGGAGGGGGCTATGGAGGTGAGTGGGGTCATGGACTCTGCTCAAAGAGTCTGCACTCTGGCTTCACATGGGTTGGTCCCGAGATGTTCCCGTCACATTGCAGTCTGTGAAAATATCCCAGACCAACACTGGGGAAATAGCTCTGTGCTTGACCCTTGTGACTTCGACAGTGTGATCCATTCCATTGCAAGCATTTGTTTTGACCGCAGACTGACATGTGACATATTTTTTGTTAAACTTCAGCAATCAATTTTGTCATCCAAGAAACAAAAATCTTAACTGTTTTCATCTGTGTGATATGAACTGGTCACATTCATATTCAATCAATTTTGACAAAAAATGTATTCAGATATTACTTTTAGATATTACTGCAGGTTTATGTGGACAAAAAAAAAATGCTAAATAGCTTATGATGACTTCTCTTTCTGCAGCAGTGCCTGGAGCAGGCTATGGGGTACCTGGAGCTGGATATGGAGGTGGGTCCAGAAGTCTTTAAGTTGTTTTAGTCATAAAGCTGTCCTGCTCAAGAAATGTTTCTGTGACCTGCACTGATATATTTACAAATGTATTTGCAGGTTATGGAGCAGGAGCCAAGCCACCCAAATATGGCAAGTTGTCCATTTATACACTATATTATCAACAGTTTCTATATGCGCATTAAGATTACATATGAAGTCATCTTGGAATACACTATGTCCAGTTCATTAAAGGTATAGTTCGGTATTTTACACTTTAAGCCCTTTTTCTCTATTGCCCAGGATGCAAATGAGTGGTTACCACCAAAATCTTGGTCGCAGCTATTTGGCTGCTTTTAGAATCTTCTCTGTAGGGCTTTAGCATTGCTCGCTATGTGTCAGGCCGATCCTGTCCTTAAAACACACCTAAACGTTTGTTTTAAAAGATGTGCAACTCACCGAGTGATTACTGCCCTTCGACAATCTTCCATAGTAAGTTTCGTAGAGAAATACAACTTCTGTTGTCTTTTATCAGATATTTCCTAAATCCTTGAACTACTTTTTCCATATACCTCACAACCATGTATAAACTTCCGCTCTGTATTTGAATCTGAGGATTCCAGACAGAAGTTGTATTTCTCTACGAAACTTGCTATGGAAGATCGTACAGGTATATACCTGTATATTTAGAGAAAGATTGAATTAGTAGAAAGAAACTGTGAAAAGTAAGCTTCACATTTGTTTCAGTGCTGTATTTATGGATGCTTTTATACAAAACTGCTGCTGTGTATTGAATGTATTGCCATGTTGTTCCAGGGTTGTCTGTCATGATCTCTGTTGCTTGTGTGCAGGTGGTGCAGGGGCGGTCCCAGGTGCTGGCGTAGTGGGCGGTGCTGGAGCAGTACCCGGAGCAGGGACTGGGGTTGCACCTGGTGCAGGTATGCTATTTACCTCACTGCACAGCACCCTGCAATATGTACAGGCCAGCATACAATTCTCAATGTCTATTGGATAGTTAAACACATACCTAAATGTGATGTTTGATTTTACAATGTGTCTTTTTTTAAAATCATCTTTCCTTCAACTTTCCTGAAGGAGTTGCAGGAGCTAAAGCAGCCAAATACGGTGAGATATTCAGACAGCTTTTCAGTCTTTCTTAGTGTCCTCCTTTGTGTTCCGCTATGTGGGCGTAAAGCAGCATAAAGCTTCCATATGTTCTGTAAAAAAAAAAAAAAACATCCACACTACAAGCCTTGGCAACCGGAATAATGTCTGAATAATAACTTTCACAGGTGTAGGGGCCGGAGGGCTCGGAGCAGGACCTGGTGTAGGAGGAACTGGAGCTGGAACAGGAACTGGACAAGTGCCAGGAGCCGGAGGTCAGTGGGTCCCTGTCATGGGTGGAAATGTAATGTAATGTACTGTACCATCCCGCAGCCCACAGCTTAGCATGAGTCCATCACACTGCTTATTATGACGCAGCCAATCTGTTTGCTTGCTCTGCAGGCTACCCAGGAGGTGTGAAACCACCAAAATATGGTAAGAATCTGTCAAGAATTTTAACGAGATCTGCGCACGGCTTAGGACACATTGAACACATTATCTTGAAGATCCCTGTGTGTTTTAGCTTTACTGCGCTTTGTGTTGATTACTAATAAATAACCGGCATATTTCATCCACAGACTCCGTTCCTGGAGGTGTGGTGGTGCCAGGTGCCGGTGCAGGAACAGGTACAGTCTCAAGGGCATGTGTGTGTGTGTGTGCGTGTGTGTGGGCGCTGGGCCAGCACCTGCTCTAGTGCAGGAGGGGATGGCAAAGAGCCCGAGTTTCACCCCTCTGCTGCAGCACACTCTTTAAAAAGGGGCAGAGTTCTGCTGTGGAGTGTGTAGATGCACTGTACTGTAGGCGCACAGTAACAGGGATGTGTGGCTGGCTGTATTAGAGAAGAGAAGATAAGAGGATGGCGCTGCACTCTTTCTAGTGAAGATCGATTGCAACGTTTTGATTATTATTCGTGTTCATCGGAGTTGGGAGTATGGGAAAAGCTTTTAAGGGGTTCAATTCATGATTCAGCATTTTGCCTAACCAATAATTCAAGCATTTCCATGATAATGAAGTTACTTTGTAGATGAAAAATGAGCAGTTTTGAGAGGATACGGTTGTATTGGGAGTGTTCTTGCAGCGATATGAAATCGGTTTCCAATGTTCACAGGATATCTGGGTGGGGCGAAAGCTGCTAAATATGGTATGAGAGACTCCATCTTCCCACCTACAATATGCTACCCGCAGCTTACGCAGATGATTTGCTGCTTGCACCCAGCAAAATATAAACAAAAATAGACTTAATCAAAGCAGAATGGCAGCTTTCAACAGCATGTTTCTGCTTTGACAGATTTCCAAGAATTTGCTCACGCATTTCAAAAGCAAAATGAATTCCTATGTACTGTATGTGCCAAGCACAGCAAAAACAAAAAAAAGAGAGAGAGAGATTGATGGAATTCTTTGATAAGCAAAGCCCCACGCTCACTGTTTTCAGGACAGGTTGAATTTTACAGTTGAGAAATGTATTACTTACAGGTTGGCATTGAAATGTTGTGCTTTTGCAGGAGTACCTGTGGGGACGGGGGTGACAGGCACAGGTGTGCCGGGGGCCACAGCAGGCACAGGTTTGGGATTCATACCTGGAGGAACTGGAGTGCCACCTGTACCTGGAAAGCCACGTAAGTTTCAAACGTCAGATACAGTATGTCTCAGAACCATCCAAGCACACAATATCATAGTAATCAACAATGCTCAAAATATAACAGAGTCAAATGATAGTCACATTCAACATGTAAGATATTAGAGGTTGGTCTGGGTCAAAAACAATCAAACTATGGATGTGTTGTCTTTCAAGTTGAGTTACCAATTGCAGTTAAAACTGACATTTACATGATTGATGCATTTGCTGCCCTTCCAAAGAGTTTTACTAATCGCTTAATGTTTCAATTTAACTTCAAATCTCATGCTGGTTACACACATGAAAAGGCCAATTCTGCTAGATCCTGTACCTTGATGGATGTGGTTCTGGTTCCCAGGCTAATTAAATTGGATCATCTTTGGTGGAAAATGGCAGCGCTCTCTCTCTACCTCTCTCTCTCCTTCTCCCTCTCTCTCCCTCCCTGTACCTCTCTCTCTCTCTCTCTCTCTCTCTCTCTCTCTCTCTGACAAGCATACTGTAGCACAGAATGACCTGAACATTTCTATCTGGACATGAATGTGCCAAAGCACATAAAGCTGTATTGTGACATGCAAATGCTCATGTTTTTGTACAGCAAAGGAGCCGACTCTGCTACCCGGAGGAGCCACTGTCCCAGGTACAGTCAGCACATCCATCAAAGTTGCCCGAGGATGATGGACCTCGATAATGACCTCTTTAGCAAAAAAAAAAAATAACACAAATGTAGAGTTTTCAGTAATCTTCAAGGTGAAATGTCACCATTTCCATTGCCTTGTTAGGGGTTGCCTGACGAATGTGTTGGCTCGTGACAGTCATGCATTAGATTTATTCAGGTGCACACCTGGAGGAAGGCCCAGAGGCTTTCAAAAGGCTACTCTTCTGCAGCGGCCGGCCGGCCAGCCGCCTGGATTTGAATGGGCCGAGAGGAAGCAGGCTTGAGCGTCTTAATGGCTTTCACTGCTGCTGTCTTTCTAATGAGGCTGAGCCGCAGACCCCTGGGAGACCGACAGCAGCTACCTGTCCCTGCAATCGTCATTTCAGATGGCCCTCAAATACTCCCCCAACCCTTCACTCCCATCCCTCCCCAGCCTTCAAATCTCCCTATCCCTAGAAGGGCAGCAACTAGCGATTATTTTCATAGTCAATTCATGTATTATTTGATCAATTATTCGATTAGGTGTTTGTGGGCAAAATGTGAGACAATCGGGCAAGTTGTCATTAGTGTTTCCCCAGAGCCCAAGATTATGTCCTCAAATGCTTTGTTTTGTTCACATATTATAACAATATTGTAAATATTAATTTTATTGTCATAAACAAGCAAGTAGAAAGTAACATTTTACAGGTTTAAGAAACTTCAATACCAAAACCATAAAATGTTAACAAAATTTTAAATTACGCAAACACTGTGCAGTCAATTACCAAAATAGCTGTCAATAGAATTGTTGTTGACTAATGGCTTAATCGTTCAATGGTTGCAGCCCTAATCTACACCCCTCTACCCTAATCTCCCCTACCCTCCAGTCGCTAGCTTGCCATACTGTATTTTGTTTCTCTGCTGGCCACCCTGAGCAAAATCATGACAAGTAGGTTGTCAAAGGTGTTTGTAGCTTATACCTCTCTCTGCTAATGCTTAGTCATGTGTGTGGCCCTAGCCCTAGCCAAAGCTGTTTGCTTGTTTGCTGCATCTCTCTCTCAATCAACCGCAAAGGATGAACCTGGTGGATACCTGTTGTTTTTTGGCAGGACCAACGGCTAATGTCACAACGGGCCAGGTCCCAGGACCCAGTAAGATTTATTGTGTTGCATGTGACCTGTGTAAAAACCTGTGTCTCAATTTACCATACAGCTCTAACTAAGTAAGCTAAACTAAGTGTCCTTTCACGTGATCTTTCCCAACTAACCATGGCGCTTTGCTCTCTGCCAAAGCAAGGCTCTCTGCTTAATTGTGTAGGTGATAAGCCTGAATTGGTCATACGTTAAGTAAAATCCTTTTGAATGGACCTAGAATGGACATTCATTGTTGATGTGTGTGCACACATCCTGTAACGATATTGGCATGAAGTGGACATACCTGTGAAAATTCCTTGAAGTAGACTGAAGTACAATAACAAGTGTGTAAATAACCAGTAAGAGAATGAGACTGTGCATCATTTTGTTTGTCTAATACTTAGTGTCAATACTGTGACCGTGCGGGTGGTGGATATTCACAAAGGACATTCACATCAAGTATGTTTTAAGTAAAATACTAGAATGCAACACTCCTGACACTCCTGTTTTTTTTTTTTTCCTCAAGGTGCTGGAACAGGCTTACAGCCAGGAGGTATAGTGTTTTCTTATTCATGTTTCATAGCTTACTATTATCTGGAGTGAGTTGGAAATAACTTTTCCTTTGTCTACACAGTAGGTGCCGGTGTGATCCAACCAAGTGGTGAGTAAAAATTCTTTCAGACTTTTACAACAAGTCTGACACAGTCTTGTGAATATGTGAATTCTTACCCTCTGTTTTGCATCCTATTGTTCACAGCTGGGACTGGTGTTGGTAATTATCACACTCACCTCTCACGTACAAACAACAGCTTTCTTTCTTGCTCTCAGTCATAAAAAAGTCCCATTAATCTCTCTCCTTCTTCTTCTCCACAGTTGGAGCTGGAGTGCCACCTGGTGGTAAGACCTGAAGTTGCAATGACACTGGCTTTGTGGAAGGACACTGGTCCATGCTTTGGAATCACACTCCTTTATGAACACAACCATTGTTTTGTGACACAAAGTGGATGAAGTTAACTTGACATATGTGGCTATTTGCTCAATTTGTCTTTTCTCCATTTTGTACTTATTAAGTAATGAATAATAATAATAATTGGGACTTCTCCCTTCATGCCTCTAGAAATACAAGTGACTTCAAAAGTCCATAAAGTTAGTTTTTTCATTCTCCACCAGAGGTTTGAACTAATCTTGGTAGAGATATGCCCCCCTTGGCTTGGAATCAGTTGCAAAATCATTTGAATAGAAATGAGTAGGTCTCACTAAATGCTTAGATTGCATTGTGATAGTCTGGAGCTAACCCATGGGCAGCTTCATTGCCCTGTTGTTCAGGGTTGTCAAGTGCTGTTGGTAGGAGTGAGAAATAGAAAATTTGGTGCACTGTAGACCGAATAGTAGCCTGGCTTTCGTGACCATCAAAGCTCATACGAGCTTAGTCTGGCCAATCTCACATACTAACAGCCTTCTCAAAGGCAGAATCAATGTTAAACTTATTTAGCCCGCCTCCTTCACCTTGGAGTAAAAGCTCGCTTCTCATTGGTGCCTGAAATTCTGGTTCTGGCAAGGAGACTCTGTATCAGTTTCATTTCCCAGTGCCCTACTGTAGCATTTGCAAATTGGTCTGTGCTGTGCCAAATGTATTAATTCTTATTTCTACTGACAGCATTCAGCAACTGAATTATTGTAAACCATGTTGTATTGTTATCAATGATTTTAAAATCAACAAAGAGCTAGTCATAATAATAATAATTTGATATTCACTTTTCAGGTCAACCACAAGGTGAGAGTCCTCTATTTTTTTATGCATCTTTGGCTTTAAAGTCACACCTTAATTTATTTATAACTTGCACTTTGCAAGATTGAACATAAATGAACAATAACATAAAAGTTCTAATATTCTTTCAACCCATGAAAGAAGGGTGATGTATTTTGTGTCCTGTGAAACTTGCTAAATAATAAGTAAAACAAGTAATAATAATAATAATAATAATACATTTTATTTATAAGCGCCTTTCTTGACACTCAAGGACACTGTACATGTTCAGAAAATAATTAAAACAGTAAAACATCAAAACATCATCATCAATAAAATAAAATAATAATACTTAAGTTAAAATAGATCTATAAAAGTCACGGGGGGGGGGGGTGCCAGCATCAGAGGGAATA
>JASCQY010000477.1:7289997-7302393 GCA_030264315.1 Sardinella tawilis
GTTTCCAGCATAGAGACGTTACCGGCATGCGGAAATGTCACGGTTTTCGATGAAACTGGTCAGTCAAGCAACTAAATAATTTTAAAGCGATTTTATGACCATGAAAATGTTGCATAGGGTGTCTTTAAGAGAAGAACTGAACAGAAAATGATCAATATTTTTAATTTAGTTATGTGTTCAAGCTTTTGGGATTGAATTACTATAAACTAGAATTTGACTTGGAGTCTAAAAAGATCTGAATATAGAAAAGTCTGAATATTTACTGTACTCTGTTCCATTGCTTGCTGTTATTTTGTATAGGATCAGCCAAAAGAAAAGACGGGTGACAGAAATGAGGCAATGACTTTAGCAGATGATGCCTTATCAGATGCACTCTACGCAGTTGCTGGCATCCATCTGTATTAACACTTTGTGTGCTCTCATTTTGGGCCCATATGAAATTGCTCCTAGGCAGCTGTGGCCCAGCACATGCTAAATCTAGACATATGGTATATTTGCCTAAGTGCTGGATTAGACGGTTGTTGTCAAAACAACACTTGACTCTATCTGTCATGTGCGCTGGACATTTCCCTGCCCACTCCCTGATGAGTCTCTCAAATTTCTGCAGTGTTGACAGGCTTATTTAGCCGCAGTGGTTTGGATGTGCAGTATTATCTCTCTGGGATGTTGGCACAGAAGGGCTCAGAATGCACAATACGGAACATGGATTTAATTATTCACCATTTAGCTAACTGATAGTGTTGTTATTTTGTCCTCTTACTTCTTACTTCAAGTAATATTTTCCTACGAGAGAGAATTATTTTCCCACTTTACTGTATGTAACATATTGCCATGTCCTTTTGAAACATAATTCCACCGCAAAGATTGAAGGTCTAAAGTTATTTCCGTACATCTCACCATACTGCACAAGAGAGTAAGAATTTTGTGTTTTAATCCTCAAGTTCCTCATGTAAGGATGCTGTATGGATGGTGCGTAGTGTAAGCTCTGGCTTTTCAGTGTGAAGTGAAGTACTGTCTGTGTGTGAGTGTGTGTGTGTGGTGCTGACTCATGTCCCTCTGGATCTCTTCCAGTGGGTCCCTATGGTCCTGCAGCTGGAACTGGAGTCCTTCCAGGCGCCAAGCCTCTTAAACCACCTGGTACAACCCTCTCGGATTGCACTCATTAACCTACACGCATATATCAGTAGAGCATTTTAACAGTCCAAGTGCAAGAAGCCTAACCCTTGAGCTTTTGACATCAAAAGTGAACGATGATGTGTATCACTGGTGTACACTGGATGGTGAAATTAATTCTAACTGGAATGTGTTGCGTTCATTTCTTTTAGCAGTTGGAGGTGGTGCAGGAGGTGGACTCGTCCCTGGAACATTAGGTAGCTAATGTTTTGTCCTGTAATTCTTTAAGACTTATCATTGCTGAATAGACCTGTACAGTAGTAGTCATTAGAACTCTTAGAGTTAGAAATCACTGCACCAGTTTGATGTTGTTGCTCGGTTACAGTGTTATGATTGTGAGGATAATAATGGAGATGTGGCCTGTTGACAGGACATGCCAGTTATTATTTATATGTTGGCAGTGCTCTGTCCAACGGCTTCCAGCAAGTTCCAACATGCTAAGTGGTAAAACAGGCTGTAATATTCTCATAACCGTGTACTGTAAATGGTCTGATAACCATCAAGTATGCCATTTGTAAACTGAAAACTCGGACTCAAATGACTCATTCAAGTTCATATGAGTTTGCAAATGCATTGTATCATGCTTAATGTTTTAGGTGTGAATCAGTACGGTGCTGGCCTGGGAGCTGGAGCTGGTAAACCACCAAAACCAGGTACAGAGTTCAGATTTCTCCCTCTGCTGTGCCCAGACTGTGGGAACATTTCCACCCACAAGGCCACTTTCAGCCTCGTTTGTAGTGGGATAAGTGACAGCTGTGCCAGCGCAAGAATGGTCGGGTTCGCCAGTGCAGTCCACCCGCAGCTATTATTTCCCCAGTTAGATCACTGGAGGATAAAACTTAAAAGTCAGGAAATAACAGAACCACCGCTCCCCATGGAGTCAGATTACCGTTAGAAGCTCAATTTTGCTAACGGATTTTAGGATGCCAGTCGTTTGTAGATGGAACAACGCCTCAGAGATTTTTCCTTCATGATATACAGTAGACAGCGCTGAAAAAGAGGTCTTCCGGTATGTTAGTGAGGTAACATTAGCCCACATTCTGACTGAGACTATCAGTGACGAGATGCCTATCTATCCCCCACAGTGTTGGTGTTCCTTTGAATACCATAATTTGACTATTATTAACCAAGGTTTTTGTTAAATGTCTTCATCTCGGAGGGTAACGCATAGAGGAAGGCAATACTTTCGTCATGAAATAGAGTTTAAAAGACTGCAGTTAATATTTGGGTGCAGTTAATACATAGGAGTGGTCAGTATGGTTTTGTCTTTGACTTTGCTTAAAACACCAACTGGAGGTTTGAACACGATACAGTTTATATTCAGGAACTTACTGTAAATGTTTCATGTGCCATTTCTTTACTTCCATTTAGGCTATGGCTCTTTGGGAACAGGATATCCTCAGCAAGGTGAGAAGCCATGACTGAATTTATGTGAACTTGTACAAATGAAATAGTAATTACAAGGAAATATGGTAACTACTATAGAATAACAACTACTATAGAGCAGGAACTACAGTGTATCTCCCCTGTAATTTGTGTGCATTTCCAACATCACCCAGTCCCTCTGCACCAGTTTGCCAGTGCACTGGTGTATAAACTAGAACCACTTCTGTCCCCCACTTGTTCTTGTGGCCTGACAGAATAGAGCTGAAACTTAAAGAACTAGACAGTGCGTTTAGAGTGCTCAGTGGGGTGCTTCCTTAATAACGCCGTTTGGGATTTCCGGCCTTCATCTCGGCCTCGCTGACAGCTGCGTTATCATGGCGACCCAGCGTCGAGGCAGCTCTTCCCGTCTCCCGGGGTGACAGACATGTAATGCTTTCAGCAGTAATCCCGCACCCTCTCTCTTTCTCTCTCTCTCTCTCTCTCTCTCTCTCTCTCTCTCTCTCTCTCTCTCTCTCTGTCGGTAGAGCTTTGGTGTCAGTGCCACTTGCAAAACATTTTTTTCATGTCACACCAGATTATCTTTGGAACGATGCAAATGAGGGCTAGATTGTAACAGTTTATATCCATGTGGAAGTGACATTGTAGATTTCTTTAGATCATATTGCATGTTCTGCCTGATTCAATTCAATTCAACTATATTTATAGTACCATTTAGTACCATTTACAATAGAATCGTCTTGTGGCTTTTTACATTACATTACATCAACAAGGAGCACCCAAGAGCAACAGGGGCAAGGGAAACTCCCTTGTGGTTGAAAAGAAACCTCGCACCTCAAGGGGGAACCCAAATGCCAGGGTCGTGCAGGAAAACTACAGTCAGTAGTTACCATAAGGAATGAACTACTACAATTTATCCATGGTCCTGGCTCAGCAGAACCCAGAGCATTATATGGTAGCCAAGCCATAAGTGGTTGTCTAAAGTCCTGGGCAGACAGTGTAGTAGCAGCCAGACATGATGTTAAAGTGAGAACGATCATGGAGGAAACATTGAGTGGAGTCCATTTTGACAACTGCTGTCGTGAGAAGGGGTCGGTCGCAGGGCTTCTTGGAAAGGGAGTCGGTGCTGGCATGGCCCAAGTTGGTCGCCGTCCACTCAGCAGGAGTTGGTGACAGGAAAGTCAACCAGTGAGGGGCAGGGATGACACTCAGCAGAGATGGTCGTGGTGTATGGGCAGAGGACGCAAATGAGTTAATCGTGCCATGTTTAATTAGTGCCTCTTTTATCCCAGGTGGTGTGCCACTGGTGCCAGGAGGTTATGGAGGCTACCCACAGGGCTATGGTAAAACCCATATTTTGAAGTCCATCCCCTTTTCTTTAATCATGTATATGAAAGAGTGTAATGCCACCATTCACCCATTTCCTGTTATCAGTTTATGTCTGGTGGTTATGGGAGCCATTTTGTCCTCGGGTGATTCAATCTAGCATGTAGAATTGGCGCTCATGACACCAATTTCACCCGATGTCCTCCAGCCTGGCTCGTGTCAGCCTCTCTCAAACAGTCTACTCTCCAGTCGGATGACGGGAAGCTGGGGCTGGGTGCTGGTGCCATAGATCACTAACCGAAATGTAGAGGGGAAAAAAAACAGGAGAAGACCATTTGCGATATAAATTTATAAAGAGTGTAGGCCACCGCAGATCCCCTTGGTCTTTCCCTTGGTTCTGTCTTAAGTGTGCAATCACTCATCCTGTAGAATGTGTGTGTGTGCGTGTGTGTGTGTGTGTGTGGGTGGGTGGGCGGTTGTTTGTGTGTGTTTGTGGGTACCTTGTGTGTGTGACCATCCTTTGTTTTGGAGCAGGTAGAGCTCTACTTCCATATTGTAGGCAAACAGGTAAAGTAGTAAGAGAGAAAGAGAGAGCGAGCATGATGAAAAGAGAGTGTGAAAGAGAGAGAAATGGAGGGAGATGGCACTGTTCTATCAATCCATAATTAAGTCAAAGTTATCTGGGTCTCCAGTTGATTTGCGAGTATTACACCAGAGAAATTTAAGCCTCAAAATTTTTTATTGAAGGAGAAGTAATTATTGTGCTAGCCTAATAATTACTGACTGAACACCAGAACTATCACTGACTACCAATGAGAACACCCCACACAACACTGCATATACACATATTGGCCTACAAGAGTCAAAATATACATTCTATTTCAGCGCAATGTGGAGTTTAAATGTTATTTGGGCTGACAATGATTTTTAAATTCTGATGAAGTTCTTGTCACCTCATATTTCTTTCTCTGTCAGCCTCTCTCTCTTCAAGATCTGACTACCAAGGCATCATACATGCCATTATCATGGCCAAGCCATGTATGACTCTTAAGCACTCACAGTCACACTTCACCTTTTGCCATTTGAAAAAAAAATAAAAAAAATCAATCATGTAGTATCCTTCCTAAAAAAATTTCTTGGCAAAAATTTTGCCCAAATAATTTTTGTAAAGTATTTTTTGTTATTGTTTTCTAATTCCTTTAAAAAGAAAAAGACTTTGGCAATTATTTTAGGAAGGTGTGAATAATATAATGTTATTTGGTTTGTACAGTGAATCCCCTATACTTTACGCGCCCAAGTTATAAACATCAGAATCAGTTTCTTTCTGTTTGCCATGATACAACTACAACATACCTGTACATGATGCAACAATCTGTATGATCTCCAATAGACTCTAAATCACAAATGCTTCAGAAAGCCAATGTTCTATGTCTGCGTCGTTCAGATGTGATATTTAATCAAATGACTCGGCATCCAGTAGAAACTACTGTAGCTCTCAGCTCATTGTCTCAGTTGTGTTTGTGGAAGGGTGAAAGGTCAGTGTGCTCGCTGGCAGAAATCATGCAAATTCAGTTTGCAAAGTATACAACATCATTGCAAAGCAAAGCATAGAGCTGCAAGCGTTGCAAATGCTGTGCTGTACTTTGACTAACAGGTGGCAATTCTATTGAATATTTAACATAGCAAGCTATAAAACTCATCAGATTGGTGTTGACCATATGCTGCTTTTCAACACAATCATTTTTGTGAATCGGTATCAGGATCCACAATGTTCCTCTAATGCAAATGTATTGTGATTTTTCTCCTGCCAAGAAAATGCATTGATGATGAATGTGTTTCCTTTGTAGGATACGGAGGTGGACTGACACCACAGCAAGGTGCAGTTTTGTTCCTTTCCTATAGACAAAGCAGCTTTCATTAATAACTTTTTTTATCCTGAAGAGAATTTGCATAGACACACACACGTGCATTACCTTGGAACTTTTACCATTTGTGTTCTGATGCAAGACCCATAACAAAGCTGGAGCCTTTCTGTGCTGAAATGCGCTAATGCACTTCAGTATATGGCATGTGGCATGTTAACAGATGCTTTCCATCACAGACATGCCAGAAGTACAGCACTATCTGACACCCCTAGTTCAAGGACAGATATTTACCAATCAGTAAATGACAGAGCATTCTTAGCATTAAAATCAGCCTAAATGTAATAGCAAAATAGACCTTTTGAAAGTGTACTCTTGAGTGCATTGTTTTGGCTGAAGGCACACTGTTTAGAGGAATGACAAAAACGAGGAACATATGTTTTCCACCACCAAGCCTGCGGTGTCTAACCATGGTTATATTAAGAACAGCCTTTTTGTATAATCATGACACTTCGTTTTTTTCTCCCTCTTGCTGTTTGTATTGGGTCGGGCATTCCCTTTCAAGCTAAAAGTATATTTTGATTTTCCCCTTTCATTTTACAGCTAAAGCAGCCAAGTATGGTCTCCAAGGATTCTATGGTGCTGGTTATAGAGGTATGCCAGCTGATTTTGTTATCGGTTATGTCACCTTATGGTCATAAGAACCCTTTTGCCCCCTGCCCGAGAGCGCACTCAGTAGAGAATCTGTGTACTAACGTAAAACCATCACATGTTTGTCTGGAACTTGTCAAGCATGTGACACAAAGTATATCAAGGAAAACATACCAGCACCACGAACGTCTGTCTTAAACTCAATATTAAAAGTCGGTTTTATTTTACCCTCAGGTGGAGCTGGGTGCCAAGGCAAATACTGTGGTCGAAGGAGAAAGTGAGAGATCTCTTGAGATGTGAACTGACCTCAAGAAACAATGGTGCTACTGCATGATCTCGAATGTACATTTGATATGCAGAGAATAGAAAAACAAAAGTCCCATTCAGTGTACAAAAGTTGCATCCAGTAGGAAATATTTTTATATACCCACAAACCCATGATGTTGCACATTTGACAACTTGTTGACAAGCACCACGCCAACTTTTTTTTTTTCCATAGTGGCACACAACTGTTCTTTTTTTGTGATAATATTTAATGTTTGCTCCACTCGTGCAGTTGTTGGGCTTTTACCTTTGACACTTTGGAATCCTCTATTTGTGCGTTCTCTAGCACCTTTGGGAATCTTATGACCAGGCCCAAGGCTTTGTTGTTATTCTTAGATCTAAATTCCAGACATACCACAGATCTTGTCTTGTGTGTGTGTGTGTGTGTGTGTGTGTGTGTGTGTGTGTGTGTGTGTGTGTGTTTGTGTGTGTGTGCGCGTGTGTGTTTTCTGTGTTTGTGTGTGTGTGCGTACAAAGCTTTCCAACCAAATGTTAGGGCTACTTTGTGTGGTGACATGACGGCACAGAACAACTTACCATTGTAATACCCATGGAAACTCTGTGCTCAAGGTGAAATCCACATTTCTAACATGCCAAAGTTCTGAGGTCTGAGGCCTGTCAAACTGCTGGTAGATGGGCTCTTTGTCTAGAACTGTACTTGGCTCAACATTATCTGTGACAAGCTGCTACTCTGGCCCTAGTACAGTCGATAAGAGGATGGCAGCATTGCTTCCAAATAAAAGTGGTTACCTAGCTTGTCATAGTGTTTTTATCGACTCTAGTCACAACCATTTTAAGCCTCATTATATAAGATTCACTGCCTTGTCAACTTTATGTTAGCATGAAGAGCTCTTTCAGCTCTGACTATGTTCAACAGATATCAGTAATAAATGAGCATTAGACACTACATGCAAAACATCCCTTTAAAATAACTGGTGCTCTACTGTTGTGTGGCATCATGCCAGTGTGACACATACTACATACACAACAGTGTTCTGGGATGTGTACCATGTATGAATGATTTACTAATGGGCTTTAAGAATACAAAATAATTGTTATTCCCCGCTGTTTTGGGGAGAGGTGCTTAAGTCGCTCGACCTAGAATGTTTCATTTTAGTCATTGAATATTCAATCATTTTGTTTTTTATATATTATGTGTAAACAATGTGTTATTAGGCAACCATTGCATTTGTTTTTTGTTTTGTTTTTTGCACCATGTTGAACTTGACTCAAGAGGACAAACCTAGAACACAAATTTCAGTAACAATCTTGTTTTATTTAGCTTTCAGTAGTTCATGCATATAGTCACTGTGGAGATTTATACTGTACAACATTTTTTTATAATGTGTGGTTTTGTGTGTTTGTTTTGCCCCCTTAATTATTGTGATCATGTGATGTTATGTTTATCTTACTTTTTCTGTCTTCAGTTTGACCTATTAATCATATAATGACATGTCGTTCAAAGGTAATTTCCCACATTGGCTGGTGGGATGACTGTTGTTAGACCCAAACTAAAATAACGAAGGAAGTTTTTTTATGCCCAGTGCTGTATCTATTTGAACTGCCTGTGAGCCCCTAGCAGTCGACCCTTCCCACTGTGCCGTGGAATTTACATTTTTTATTTAATGGGAGTGGTGGAGGCATTGCACTTTTTCCACGACGCACATTTGACTAGTTCCCGGAAATTCCGGCATTTAAACTGCTTCATAAACAACTAAATAAAAAAAAATAAATAAAAATACTACCACCTTGTCCTCTCATCTTTCTCAAGCATAAATGCCAGCCTTGTGTCGTTTATCAACGTGATAGCATGCATGCATCTGAGCATGCATTGCGCATCTCGCGTGCTGCGCAGGCAAAATTCTTTGCCACTTTCCAGGGCTTGTGCTCAGTCGGCCAACCCGTAGCCTCATCTTTTCCAACCTGACTGCCTGACTTGATTTGAACCATCCTCCTCCTTCTCCGGTAGGCGCCGCACACAGTTAGCCGAGTAGGTCTCGGTAAGGGGTGCGGAGTAGTGGCGGAGATTACACGGAGGGTGGATTTCTGCATCTCTTTGGCAAGCTCTTGCAGAGCTCCCGGGCGAAGGGTGAATGAGGTTGATGCTTCTCTGTTGTACCTGGAAGGACGAACGCATGGGAGAGGAGGAAGGTGAGCCAAGACCAGCACAATCTTAAAGGATGATTGTATCCTATAGGGGCTTCATCTCCTATCGGTACACAGCCTACTTGCGATTGGAAGATGAGTAGCCTTCAATATTCCTTACGTTCAGCGAAGTGATGATGACTTTTTGGGTCAGCACAATAGTGTTTTAAAACACTGTGGAAATTAACAAATGAAGTAGAACAGTGCAATGTGAATATGAAGTGTCTTATATTTTATTCAGCGTAGCCCCGCAGCAACGTAATAGTTGTAGTCCATATGGGATAGTATCCTACCGCTTCGTTATGCGTAGGATGTTTCTGGAGGCATTCGAATGTTGAGAAGGGGAAAAAAACCTCACATAGTCACATTCAATCACATTCAAGATTTTGTAAGTATGTAACCACTTATAACCCAGTTTGTCATCTGAGGCAATAGCGTAGCGTGTCACCAGTGTTGGTAAACATGGACTAAAATGAGATTCCAGCCCCACCAGCTCTAAAACTCGGTCATCTGTGCCTCTCGCGAAAATGCGCGTATTTGAGGCTGTTTACATCTCAGAAATAGTCATTGGGTGTTTGCTAACGTAGCAAAGCTCACGTAAATAATGGCATGTCTATCGGTGGCTATAATCTTGAATACATAATTAAGTCTATGTAATTTAACACTGACTCGAAGCCCTACAGTATGGTCAGTCCTTAGGGCGGCATATGACAGTGTACATCCCTCATTGGCAAGTACCCACTGTATTCGAGTTCATGTCAGCCTAGCTTAGGCGTATTTGAACATGTTGGCATCAACTCTGGAGATGACCGTGACTGATGGAAGAGATGCTCTAACACGTACTTCAGGGGCAGCGCATCGTTTTTGCGGCTGACTTAGAGAGAGGAGCATCCTGTCATTTCCAATGTTACGTGACTATTTCTTCATACGACCTTGAAGTTGAATCGAGATTTTGTATTGACCTGATTAAATGTATACACAAAACAGCACAAGTCAGTGTAAGATACAGTAATAGTTGGAACCAACATGTATCATATGCTGAACCATGTCAGTTTATTGGGGCCAGCAGTTAGAAATCAAGTAGCCTATTGTAAAAGTTTTGGTTTGTTTCTGTGTATGAGATGGTCTGTACAAACACTAGACAAGCCCCTGGTTTCTGTAGTTGTGATATGTTCTGATGAATGAATAATGGAGTTCTCTGTCAAACAGAGGCCTGACCAACCTATTTATTAAACTGTCAAAATGATGGATTCATCCAATCTGACAGGTTGTAAGGATTGTAAGACTTCTTTGTGTGGCCCGCTTTAAGGAAGAAGTGAAGTTAACTTTGCCACTGTGCACTCAAGCCAACCTATTTTGACCTACTACATGATTTCAATAATTATACAAAGCAGAAGTTGAGGATCTGTTAAGGATAGGCCCACCATTTCCTTCCACACTAAAGATACAGAGTAAGCTTGTGGCACCACAGTTCACCATTCACACAATAGTGCCACTCAGAAGTTGGTTATGAGATTTGAATGGACAAATGAGCTTCCTCAGTAATCCGACTAATTCCAGACATTTTCCTCTAATCTAAAATGAGACAGATGACCTTGCTGTTATAGATAATGGTGGAATATACAGGGATTTCCTTAATTAACTGACACATGGAGAGGAGTTTTGGCAGTGTTGCTTGCCTCGGGCTGTTTAAGTCATGAGATTAGTTTTTGCCATCTTCACACAGAATATGAGATTTTGAATTTTGTGTTTTTACTCTGAATGAGCTGGAGTGTTTTTCTCGGGAGCAACTGTGATGTTTTCCCATATGTTGGGGTTATGAAGTATTACTAAGATGTCATATGTCATTTATGACTCCACTTAGAGTGTTGATGATCAGCCGGCTTGTAATTAGATTAATTACAAATGGTATGTAGGCCTAAATATGTTTAGGAGATTCATTTTCACATTATTATTATTTCAACCGAGTCAAAATGAGCGCACATGGAATGCTCATATTGGATGTCAAACTAGTTGTACAGTATTTGCTAGATATATAGTATTGGATGTTATTGCTTAACTCACTATTTTAGATTTCTGATTAAGATACTTTATGGTTTGGTGAAATGTTTCTGTTGGACTGGGCTTTTTTTTGTG
The DNA here is from genome assembly GCA_030264315.1 of Sardinella tawilis. NCBI lineage: Eukaryota > Metazoa > Chordata > Actinopteri > Clupeiformes > Clupeidae > Sardinella > Sardinella tawilis. The sequence continues at coordinate 7,300,998 of JASCQY010000477.1, forward strand.
AATAAGCAGCTTAGTAGCTATTTACAAATATCACATAATTGCTATCGAGACGATCAACGGCGGAGGTCTTGCCAAGAGATCTTACCCCTTCCGCTCTTGGCAGTAGACTGAAAGTGAAACTATTGATGGCGTTGATGTATCAGTTTGTTGTGGCTGATAGTGTCATGAGGTTCAATTCCCAGTGAACTCATTACTCATTTAGCATGGAGGCCAGGAATGACCAGGAAAAAAATAAATCATAAGGCTAAATTTAGCTACAGTTCATTTTATTTATCCTTTAACATCAAATTCTACAACTTGTACAGACCATGTGTTCTGTGACTACTATGAAATATGTACCCAATATGCTCTTCAATAGTATTTCCCTCACACAAGTCACAGGACAAATCACATGGGCTGAGAGTTGTGGTTAACATTTCATCAAGCAGCTCTCTGTGTTAGGCCAGTGCTTTAACTAAATAATGCAAATTACACGGGCTTGTGTGCCAAAGTTCAGGTCTCTTCAGCAGAAACAAAGTAGCCCCAGGTAAATGGAACTGAACCTCCATGCCCTGGCTTAGTTTACAGAATGGCTCAGTCTCACAGTAATTGTAGTCAAATGGATGGTCACTCTCACAATATTTATATTACATTTGCTGGCAATTTCCTGTAATGTGCTTCCAGTCAGAGTTGAGATGTGCTGTTATTTTCCACAGACGTGATATTTGTGTGTGGTTGTCATTTTGTAGTTGCAAAGGTTCATGACTGTGTGAGTCATTTAGGACTGAAGAAGCACCAAGCCATGTGTCAGGCGTTACTGTATGTGATGTGTTCAGTGTTAGCGTGTGTCTGACCTTGGCCCCCTGCTGTCCCCGTGCCCCCTGACTCATGACCATGTGCTTTCTTTTTTTTTTGTGGTGCGGCTGCAGCTGGTGGGAGCTTGCCTGTGTGTGCTGGATGCCGCCAGCGCATCTATGATGAGCAGTACCTCCAGGCCCTCAACACCGACTGGCACACCGTCTGCTTCAGGTGAGCATCACTCTCTCTCTCTCTCTCTGTACAGATAGTCTCCTTCTCTCTCTCTGTCTCTCTCTCTCTCTCTCACACACACACTCTCTCTCTCTCTGCCCCCCATTCTCTCTCTCTCTCTCTCTCTCTCTCTCTCTCTCTCTCTCTCTCTCTGTTGTCTTTTTCTTTTTCCATAAGTAAATAAGGAAGTGCTATTTCAGCTATAACTTTATAGTATTATTTGCCTACCATGTAATCCTTGCTCATACCCCCACTCTCCATCCACTCAAGGTGCCACTACTTTATTGTCAGCAAGAGGGGATATAATAGGGCTGGGCCGATAAAACGATAACGATATGTATCTCAATATAGAAAGGTACTCGATCAATAGAAAATGCGTTCGATAGAA
>JASCQY010000477.1:7323064-7351488 GCA_030264315.1 Sardinella tawilis
GGGGGGGGCGGGGGGAGCTCTGTGACACCGTTTCAGAGATGAGCTCAGCGTCGGGGGCGTGGGCAGGGAAGTAAGCGGCAGCAGAGCAGGCAGCACAGCCCATCTCCCGGCAAAGCCGACGACTCCTGTTTTTGTTTTGACAGCGTCGCAGCGACGCTCGTTCTCTTCGGCTCGGCGATGAACTAAGAGCCAAAAGGAGGCTCTCTAGCCCTGTGCCATGGTGGGAGAGTTGTTCTTCTGGGGGTCCTGCTGCCTGAGGTTGTGGAACAGGGACAAGAAGGTAAGAGGGGGGGCTGGGAGGCTCGACGCTCAGCTCAGCTCAGCAAGGGGTTGGGTGGCTGTTAGCGCTGGTCAGGACTGGATGGATGGCATCTCACATGGCCTCTTTTTTTTTCTATCTCCCTCACTGCGGTGTCGTGATTTGGTGCCTAATGTGTGATTTGGTGTTAATGTTTCACATTTCCTTTTAGAACATTTTTGCCTATTTGAACCACTAGTTTGGATGTTTTAGATTATCCACTGTAGTGTGTGATTTTTTTTTTTTTTTTTTGGCTACAGATGTCAATTTTCAGTGTGGATTTTTACTGTTTATTTATTTAAAATACTTACAAGCCAGGTTTCACGGTCATTATTCCCCTGTTTGTTAGGTAGATTTCACCATGAGATAAGCCTAGGGGCACCATATCAAAAGGCTTGTGTACCAAGGGGGTTGATTGCAGGCACCAGGCTTATGCTAAAACTGTATGTTTGGGTGGCTTTAAGACTTTAAGTGGCTAAAGATTTAGTTGGGCGTTTTTTTTTGTTTGTTTTTCCTCCTTTATTTTGAGTGTTTTGGATCTTGGCTGAGCTCATTGCATCCACATGTCTAATCATGTTTGCTCTGCCGGTAATCACTTTGCTGCATAGCCTGCCTATGTGAGTGCAATGGCTCCATGTTTTTTTTTTTTTTTTTTGCAGATTCAGCTCCCACACTGTTTGCTATCGTCAGTATTAATCCAGCAATGGTGCATTTGCTCATCCGTTTAATCCCTATGTTCATTGTGGATTGGATTTTCATTAGGAGTCATTTTAAAAGTTCAGGTAGAAAGTCTGCATGTGCAATTAATGGGTTAGTTATCTGTGCCTGATGGGATTTGTGCTTGTATGAGACTAGTGGCCTGAGCAGACCTGCTTTGAATTGATTGGTGTGCTGCCTTCTTATCTTGTTAACACAAAACTTCAGCTCTCTGTTTGCACTGCATCTACACTGCATTTCACACAATACTCAAAGGAACACACACACATACACACATACACACCTACGCACACAGAGACTCAGAAGGACAGACACATACACACATACTCACAAAAATGTGCATGTGCACACACACAAAACACACACACAGAAACTGTCTGGTATGTAAGCACAAGTCTCCTGGTCACATTAAGGTGATTGGGAATGAGGTCAACATTCCCCCTTTAAGCGCAGGGTGACGTGATGTCATGGCCGTGTGTGTGTGTGTGTGTGTGTGTGTGTGTGTGTGTGTGTGTGTGTGTGTGTGTGTGTGTGTTGTGTTTTTCGGCCGCCTGTGCTGCTTGGGGAGTCTCGTGCACATGGAGCGCATTACCTATGCCAGGAGATTGCATTATATCAGCCTTCCCCCAGGCTTGTGGCCTTAGTGCATCAGTCTCACCCCCAATCCCATATGGAAAAAAAGCCACTCCAACAGTTTGCTAATGAGAGAATGTAATCCGGTTAAGGTACGATCACAGGAGTCATATATGCTTTCCAGCTGGTTTCGATATTCCCTGTGATGAATAATATGCGCTGTCGTTTGCAGGGGCTGCAGACATGATTAGTTTGTCCTTTTTGGGTCTAAGGGGACGAACCATAATTTTTATCTTCCCTACTGTGTGTAGGGAGGCTTGGTGCACTAAAGCCATAAATTGAGTTCCTTTTAGATCCCTGTGATAGGGAAAAGGAAAGTAGGCATACTGTACACTGTTAGGCTGGCCAAAGTAGGCCCATTGCTTGTGGAAGTTATTCCCAGTGCGTCAGAAAAAGTAGCACCAGGAAATGGCACTCTGTCAGACACTGATGGGTATCCACTTTGCCGATGATTTACATGTTCCACTTCGGTCTTCTTGTCGCTGGCATTTTCACCATATTCAAATGTGGCATCACAAAATTTGGATAACCTTTCAACCACAAACCAGTTCTGTGCCCAGATGTAGATGACCTATGTGTTCAAGTTGAGTGATTCCTTATAGAGGACCAGTTGAAATAGAGAGTGTCGGGGGTATTTTAAAAGGAATGCTTCTGGAAGTGTCATTTGAGTCAGTTCATTTTGCAAGGTCAAAGTAAATATGGGAAAAGCTCATGGGGGTTCGTGGGGGGTTGGAGGGTTGGAGGGTTACGGGTTACGGCCTCTCACACACTTTCTCCAGATGGAGGTCATCCCCCCCAAACACACACACACACACACACACATACACATACATATACACACACACACATACACATACACATACACATACACATACACACTGACCCCCGGTTCCTCGGAGAACAATATGCTCTTAATTTAAGACCTGGTCTCATGGCCCAGGCTTGTGCTTGATGACTAACAGACACAGCATCTCAGCGGTGTGAGCGGCGGGACATTGCATATTGAAAATGAAAAAGAACCCCCTCCCCCTAAGTTATCTCCCCAACTTTCCTAAGCAGGCTAAATTCTCAATGCTGTTGCCAGACCACATGGTATTTCTCAGCAGTTCAGGGATCTGGTGTTAGGGTGAATCAGAAACTTTGAGAGATATCTCTGTTTTGTTTGAATGAGTGCCATATTACATGTTAGAGGAGCAAGCAGTAGTTTTGTTTTACTTTTTACAGAATTTGGTGAGAAATGACCAAATTTAACTGAGCAATGAGCAGCGTGTCATATAATCAATCAGTTCCGCTCATGGAAGCCCAAGAATGCTGTTATCTCTGTAGCACCCCCCCCCCCCTTTCTCCCCCCCCCCATCACCTGACACCTATAGAGCTCTTGAAGCCTTTCTCCCCCGGGGGCCTGTGGAAACAGTTGTTCACTCTCTGAAGTGGTTTTGGGTGGAGTGGGGGGTGGTGTGGTTCAGTAGTGGGGCAGGGGGCGTGTGTGTGTGTGGGGGGGGTGGGGGGGTGGTATGTGTAATACTGTTCAGAGACAGACGCAGTTGTTTGCGTGCAGAGGAAGAGGCCTTAGAGAGATGAGACGAGGAGAGGAACAGTGTGTGGGAGAAAGGAGTGTTGTGTTGTGCTGTGCTGTGGTAGCAGTGGGCAGCAAATGGCGACCGACCACAGCACAGGAGTGTGACAGCGTCACCTCTGCTTCCTCTCTCCCTTCCTTCCTTCCAAGGACGCTCCAGCTGAGTCTCACACCTGAAAATGCCACCAGATGCCCACTTAGAACGTCCACACGCACACACACACACACACACACCATATGTTTCATCTAAAAGGTTAACTCCATTCTAATAGTTTCAGAGTCACTCATAGTTCACACTGACTTCATGCCGACACTCTCTCGTATAGTCAAGGGTTTTTTTTGTGGTTTCCAGTTTTTGATTTTTAACCCTCTTTATGTGTCATCATCAGAGAAAGTTACTGAGTGGTTTTGACAAAATGGTTTTGTTTAACCTGCCATGTAATTATCCTGTAAAGTGGTGTTTGAGAGTATGGAGGACCTCCCATACATACTGTTGGAACCAATGATTATATTCCTGCCTCAGCATACCTCTTTGAATACGTCATCTTAGAATCTTTTTTTTTTTTCACACACACACACACACACACACTTTTTAACCCTCCTCTTAATTGAAGATAATAAGTCAAAGAGCTATAGGCTCTCATGCTTATTGCTCCCTGAAATGGACGGTGTTCAGATTGTTCTCATTCTTTAAAGACGCTGCTGTAATTCTCTAACATGCTTAACAAGAAAGGCGGCGACTGCCTGCAGAACCACAGGCTAATTGTGTTTATCGGAAGACACGCCAAGACTTCAAAGCATCCACGTCTTAATTTTGGGTACAGCTGCATGCTAATTCACTCTGGGTGAAATTCTCATGGCTTTCCATGACATTTATTAAGGTCTTGTTTTATCTTGTACACGTGTGTTTGTAAAACAGATGATTAATCAAGATGGTTTGCTGTAAATTCGATTCTTGCAGAAGTTTGCGGTAATTTCAGTTCCCGTACAAGCTGTAGTAGACTACCAGCTGTAGTGATGGTAGTCTTGCACCATCGCTTCATTCCACAGTCTGTGAGCTATTTGCTTGAGTCGGTGCAGACAGAAATGATATAAATGTACAGCTGTTTTTTATTTATTTATTTATTTATTTAAATGTATTTATTTATATAAAGTATATCTTTGTGAGTTCTGTTTGTGAGATGCTAGATAGGAAAGCAGGACTGCTCAGTCTAACTGTTGTGATGTAGAGATCCAACTTCACAGCATTGTTGTGTGCTCTCCCTTAGTTTCCATAGAAACTCTCCTGAAATGGGCTGAATGCTGAGAACTCTCCAAGTGGTATTTCTGCCCAAAGGAAAATATATTGAAATGTTCTTCTTGTGCGCCTGCGTGTGTTTGTGTCATGAGGAATAATTTAGATGTTATTAAGATCTCACCTATTTCTCCTAATTATAATTTAATATCGTTTCAGATTTTGTTCTAATAAAAGTGCCATTCAGACATACAGCACAGGGGTTGTTCCATGGTAGCAATGTTGAGTCATAGCATTTGCATTTTTCACGAGAACCAGGACATTGATATCAGCAGCTTAAGCTGTGACTGTGTAAGGGTATCATATTTGACAGGTGATAATGTTCCACGTCATTTAACTTTGGTGTTTAATCACATGGCAAAGCATTCACAAGTGTGTCAGCAGCTGTGAATGCATCTCATACTGTTGGACAAACTCATGGATATGACTAATCCACATGCTTAATTGCACACTGGCTGAATCTGTAAGATTGTTCTTGTGGCTCTTGTGTGTGTCTATGCATGTTTGCTAAGTCCAGACATTTCTTTTGGGGTGTGTTGCAGGTCGCAGGAGAACAGAAGTATCACCCCGAGTGTTTCACTTGTCTGAACTGTCGGAGTTTCATCGGAGATGGGGACACGTATGCCCTTGTGGAGAGATCCAAACTCTACTGGTCAGTTTTGTGGATAATAAAAAAGAGCCAAGCATCAAGTTACATGTACTGTAGCTAGCTTGCTAAAACAAAAATGACAAGGACTTGAATTCACTTCCATTGTTTTACAAGTAGCCATATAGTAGTGCTACTCAGTATAGCACAGAAGCAACACAGCTGTCAGTGGTGCAGCCAGAAAAAATAGGCTCCATGTATGCAGTGGTTATTCGATAAGGCCTACGCAGTTTCCCATTTTGCATTTAGTTTCCGTCTCACAGACCACAGTGGTCATGAATAAATGAATAAATAGGTAGATAAATAAATAAATAAATACATGAATATCCCCTTCTTCAGGGGCTAACAAAAAGCATCGAGTCCCTACCACAAAACCAACATGTTGTTGTTGTAACAGAAGAAAACACATGGTCCAGAAATAGCCTGCTTTGGTCATGGGAACCAAGCCTTCAAAATAAAATGCAGAAGCACAGTAGAGCGGGAGAGCCACTGACACAGAAAAGAGAAATGAAATCTTATTTATAAGCTTTTTTTTTTTTTTAATATCTGGGACAAGTTTTAATTTTTTTTGCATTGTGCATTTGTGAAGTGATAGTCAGGAGTACTTGCAAACATAGAGTAGCTGTGTTTGAGCTCAATGAGTGCTGCTGTTTCCAAATGATCTCGTTCTCCTACTGACAGCACCAGGTGGGCCCAAAAAGCAGGGCTATGGTTGGAAGTATCATGAACTCCCACTCTAAGCTGCCTTCGTCTTGACATCCCGTCATGATTACGCTGTTTTTGCTCCTGTCAGCTGAATGTACTGTAGAGTAGTGCTTTTGCCGCATGCCAACATGTATTTAAGCTCATGCTGCACATTAAGCTCCTGCTCTCCTCACACGGCCTCTCCTGTGTTTCCGATTACCCAGTGGCCACTGCTACTACCAGACCATCGTCACCCCGGTGACGCTCCCTGATTCGCCGTGCTCCACGATCCCCCACACCGTGACCCTCGTGTCCATCCCGGCGTCGACCGATGGCAAGCGCGGCTTCTCCGTCGCCATCGACCAAGGCTCCAGCCCCAACGGCTTCGGCCCAGACCACAACCCCACAGTGAGGGTGTCAGAGTGAGTAAGGCCAGGACAGCGCCGGCTCAGTCTGAGCTCAGCTGTCATTTGATATGATGGAAACACATTCCTGTCTGGATAGACATTCTTATAATGTTAATTGAGACGTGATGACTTAGGGTTGCCTTTAGTGTATCGTGTTGTCAATAGAATTACTGTTGTCAATAGAATTACTGATTATATTATGCATGTATATATATATATATATATATATATATATATATACCTTACCCTACCTTACCTAGAGTATTTGTTTTATATTTTAGAGTGGACTCAGAATGCATAAGTCCTGATGTGAAGAACTCCATACATGTCGGTGACAGGATCCTCGAGATCAATGGGACCCCAATCCGGAATGTTCCTCTCGATGAGGTAAAATAAAAATTCATTTTCATTTTATTTTTCACCGGGTATCTTTGTATTCATCTCGTAGTAATTTTCTACAACCCCTACTCTTTCACACACACACACACACACACACACACACACATACACTATTGTGTGCTTCAAAATGATGCAGACTATGCCTCAAGGAATCAGTCTGTGGCTGAAACAACAAATGTGCTCATCTTAAACTATTTCATTACTTTTTCTTTTGAGTCCACTTGATCCAGGAATGGAGGGGCAAATTCATATGCAAACATGCCCTAGGCATAGGGGCATATTCCATCCATTTTAAAGGATTCAAAAATAAATGATTTGGATGGATCCAAGCCCAGTCTATTAATCAAAATTCCATCCATTTCTCCCTCATGTTTTTTTTTCCTTCCTTCCTTCCTTCCTTCCTTTCTTTCTTTCTTTCCTTCTTTCTTTCTCTTTCTTTCTTTCTTTCACTTTCATCCTGTCATCCTTCCTCCATCCTTCTGTGTCCATCTGTCTCTTTCCAGATCGACCTGCTGATCCAGGAGACGAGTCGTCTGCTGCAGCTGACCATTGAGCATGACCCTCATGACCGTGGCAGCTCAGAGGACCAGGTGGACGGGCCAAGCCCCCTGTCTCAAATGTCCAGTCCCGTGTCCCCCATCACCCAGCCCCCCAACCAGGACGTCAACAACCTCCGCTCGCGCGTGATCACGTAAGGGTTACTGCTTCTCAAACCTCGGACAGATGGTTGCCATTGATTTAGTGTAGAAGTAACACATTTTACAATTCTAACAATTAAAATTAAAATTGTTAGAATTATTAAAATTGTTAAAATTAAAACGGCAAACCATTTTACTACCACAACGACGTCTCTTTAATCTCTTTCAGTGGGTTTCAGTTGTTTTTCATTTCATTTGTATTTTTTTGCTAAAATAAAATATAAGATGAAATATGTTATCTGTAAAAGCATTTTGTACCTCCTGTTGTCCACCAGGCGAAGCTACAGCATTGACAAATCACCCTGCTCCAGCAACACCGCCTCGCCCTTGTCCCAGCGGAAAGACATTAACCGCTCCGAATCTTTGCGCGTGGTGTCCAATCACACGCACCGGATCTTCCGGCCCTCTGACCTCATACACGGGGAGGTTCTGGGCAAGGGCTGCTTCGGTCAGGCCATCAAGGTATTGGCTTTTGACCAAACCCACCCACCATCAAATGTATGGATTTGTATTGACTAGTTTAGATTCGTAGGTATTTCCACATCACATTTTTGTCTGCATATTGATTATTAATATTGACCTGTTTGTGTTCACAGAACACTAGTGATTTCATGTTTTTCTGATTCTTGACTGAAATTGCACAATACAACATACATTTTGCTGTGATTATGCAGTGATGAAGTGTAGTGTGTCCCTGCAATGATTACAAATTAAACTGCAATAGTGTCCAGCAGGTGGCAGCAGTGTACTGAGTTCAAAATGTTGACTCTACAAACAGGATGAGTTAAACAATATGAAATGTTTTGGTCTGTATGAACCAACAAAGAATAAACAGAATAAAGAATACATAATTCAGTTATTTTGACACTAATCTTGATAATTGGCTTTAGTGCAAAAGGAGACCTCCCCATACATGTGTATGGGTAAACGAGGATGTTTTTGAATGGCTGGGTTGTTTATGCTAAGGGAGTACCCATGCATCCAGATACACCCAGGCATGAGGTTAATTTCAGAGGGTGGGGTGGAACGAGAGCCTTTGAGAAATTGTATCTGAGATCAGCCACACAGGCAACTAGCCACACACACACACACACATAGATACACACAACCAGCCACAGCCAGACACATACATAAACCCACACACATGGTTGCCAGATGGGGTCAAACCAGTGTAGACACTAAACACAGGGTTAAGCGAGGTGAACGTTCTGAGAAACACTAAACATTCCACCCCCGTGGCACAGTCTGATGATATCACTTCCTGTGCCCTGGACCTTAGGTCACTCACCGAGAGACGGGCGAGGTGATGGTGATGAAGGAGCTGATCCGTTTCGACGACGAGACGCAGAGGACATTCCTCAAGGAGGTAAGAGACCACCTTCTCCTCCCCTCCTTGTTCCAACCCCACCCCTCTACTCAGTGACCTGAAGGAGCAAAGTCTGGCTGAGGTACAGTGAAAAGACAGACTCACCATCACAGACTCGAGATGTAGTGATGAACCGATGAACAATGACATTTTGATATGACTTTGTGAGGATAAATATCAGTTGAGATGAGCAATGAATCGCAATACGTTTTCTTTTTTTTTTATTGAAAAGCCATAAAACTACTAGTTAGCACATTACTTTAATGGCATGCACTAATATGAAATGGGACTCAGAGAAGTGCCATATCATTTGGTAGCTCTTCAATCTCAGGCTTTTGTGAATGGCTCCCAGTCATTGGCTAATCACCCTCCTGGGATCAGCGGCTGATGTAATTAATCCAGGTATTACGGGAGATTCCTCCCCTGCCGCATCCTCTGCTCCCAGACGCCTCCGCACCATTCAGCCCCGAGTGTTAGTCTGGATTTGGATTGGATTTAATGAGATTGAACCTTAACCTCTGCTGTTATACCTGCCTCTGTCTCTCTGCGACTGCAGGTGAAGGTGATGCGCTGTCTGGACCACCCCAACGTGCTCAAGTTCATCGGCGTGCTCTACAAAGACAAGCGGCTCAATTTCATCGCCGAGTACATCAAAGGAGGAACCCTGAGGGACATCATTAAGAAAATGGTGAGAGTGTGTGTGTGTGTGTGTTAGTGTGTGTGTGTGTGTGTGTGTGTGTGTTTGTTTGTGTGTGCGCCTGTGTGTTTTTGTGAGGATGCATGCGTATGCGCATGTGTGTATGTGTGCCTGTGTGGTCTCCAGATCTCTCATGTGACTAGTGTTGTGGATATATTTATGCTAGAGACCAGTTCCTCTTCACACACAAGCTCCTTGATTGCGACACAGACAGCGCACATAAACAAGACTGCCTTTCTGTAAATATAGACCTCTGAAGACAACCATATGCAACCATTTCAATATGTGCTTCGTTTTCTTCTTTCTTTTTTTCCTGTCTTAATTTTAACCAGTGACCCAGTTTTTGCCCTGACCTGTTATTGATGATTAAAAAGCAATTGAGGGATTAAACTTTACTGGCACATTCTTTCCATCCACAGGATAATGACTATCCATGGAATCAGCGAGTCAGTTTTGCGAAGGACATCGCTGCAGGCATGGTGAGCAAATGCTAGAACACAGGATGGTCTTCTATGCATGAGGTGCTGCAGCAGTTCGGTTGTCACATAGTTACCTGCCACATCAAAAGCCTTCTGTTAGCTTAATAGATGTCATTTTTTTTCATGGAAGCGTCACAACAAATAAGTCTGAATGACAGACCCGCACTGCAGTCAAAATGCTTCACTGCAATGTCGCCGTTCACCAGCAGGGTTAGTGGTTTTTTGGCCGAGGCAGATTTGGCAGGCGTCACATCACAACTACCACGGTCTGCCACCTTGTGGTCATTTTGTGTTCTCGCAGCTGCAGGATTAGGGATGGAAAATTTGCAGCTGTTTGAAATAATGTCAGTCTCTTGGGTTAGCGCTCTGTCGGCCAACATATTTTTTACTCAAAGACTAAAGCAGCTGCAGCCACTGTGAGCTAAAGATTAAAGTTCATGAAAGTAGATTAGAGATTTAAATGTAGATGAAAGAAAATGTGTTCAGCAGGAGCATGGCATCTCTATCAATGACCAGCAGTGTATCCTCTGTCCTCAGCTAAACTTTATTCTTTCTTATCAATCAAATCCGCCATGCTGATCTTCCCTCTCTATCTGTCAACCAGGCCTACCTGCATTCCATGAACATAATCCACCGAGACCTGAACTCTCACAACTGCCTTGTACGAGAAGTGAGTACACACACCTGTCTGTGTGTGTGTGTGTGTGTGTGTGTGTGTGTGTGTGTGTGTGTGTGTGTGTATTCCTACTGTGTTTTCCTTTAGGATTAAGCTGCTATACTTTTCTCCAGAGTTGACACGAGTTTGACAGTGGCAGGAGTCAGACAGCAGATGATAGGGGCTGTCATAAATCCATAGGAAAGAACAGACTGTGTGTTTTGTCTCACTACAATAGGTAGGATTGAGTGAGAGAAGCGGCGTAGGCCAGTGAGTGCATCAGTTTGAAACCTACCATCCGGAGCCCACAGGCATGTTACTGAGGACGGAGTTATGATTGACAAAGGGGAAACATCCAGAGCACTGGAGAAATGTCTGGACTTGTTTTGCTTCTGTTTTGGAAGTCAGACCTTATTGTTAGTCCCGCCCATGGAAGCCTTTTGTAGATTAAAGTTCACAAAAGAGATTAGAATTGATTTTGTTGAGGAGCACACATTGAAGCTTGTAATGACTTAAATGGTAAATAAAAGCTTTTGGAGACTTCCACCCCTGACATTTCTGAAACTAGAAAAAAAAATCCTTTCTTCTATATTTATTCAGTCTGTTTAGCCTTTATTTAGCTTCTTCCTCTGCCCTCTTACTTTTAAAAATGCTGTCAGGGTGTGGTTACTACGGGTATTTTGGACATTTCTATAAAACAGCCAAAGTGAGAGTGAAGTGAACAAATCTATCTGGGGAATTATCTGATGAGTTTTTTTTCCCGTCTTTCAGAATAACAGTGTGGTGGTGGCCGACTTTGGGCTGGCCAGGCTCATGGTGGAGGACAAGAACCAGGACAAGCTGTCGTTGGGGAACCCACAGGGCCTGAAGAAGCCCGACCGCAGGAAGAGGTACACGGTTGTGGGCAACCCTTACTGGATGGCACCAGAAATGATTCATGGTGAGTCTGCCAACAAACCCACACATGCAGTACCATTCTATGGTCAGTGTTTTTGACACTGGTTTGAAAGTCCATTTCTTTACTACTACTACTACTACTACTACTACTACTGTTACAACTACTACTACTATTACTAAGTCTTGTTAAGTCCATTAATTTACTTCTACTACTACTGCTACTGTTACTACTACTACTACTACTTACATTTCTATAGAGCTTTTTAAGTCAGCCAAAGCAGTTTTTACAGCGAGAGGAGGACCTCACTAACCACCACCAATGTGTAGCACCCACCTGGCTAGATAAATACTATCATATGCTGTACAGTGCATCATAGTCATTGTAAAGAAGTTATTGTTCAGATTGGACACTATAATACACTCAAGAGACTCTAGCAGCACCACAGTGTCAAAACATTTAAATTTAAATGATCTTTTAAAACACCAATCAGCACTTGATGGCTCGTTGTTTTTGCCAGTAGCCACTATATATAGGAATGTCGAATTTGTGTCCGACTGCCATCTGACATGTTTATCCTGCGGTTGGCCTGTGCCCTAAACCAGTTTTCCATGTGTTTTCTTTGGCTTGTTACCTACAGGAAAAAGTTACGACGAGAAAGTCGACATCTTCTCCTTCGGGATTATGCTTTGTGAGGTGAGTATTTTGTGGAGGGATCAGCGGGAATAATCACAGGACCTTGGCCTGAGCTGCAGAAATAGCCTCAGCGCTAGTGCCGACAATCCACAGAAATTGACTCAAAACTGGGGACACCACGAATGTGGTAGCCATTATAGAAGTCTCCAGAACTTCCCTGATAGTTAAGCACCGTAAAAACTGCCTGCAAATGACATGCTTGGCCCGACAGGAGCAGGAAGCTGGGCTGTGTCCTTGGATCCAGGTTGAACTGGTCCAGGATTAGCACAGGGGTTGCATGTGGTTTTTCCTGTGGGGTGTAGACGGGGAACCCAGAGCTGGGCCCTAGGATGAGATCCAGGCTCTAACAGTTCCTTTTCTGTCCTCCTCCCCCAAACGCAGATCATCGGGCGGGTCAACGCAGACCCAGACTATCTCCCCCGGGCGATGGACTTTGGGCTGAACGTGAAGGGCTTCCTGGAGCACTTCTGTCCACCGGACTGTCCACCTGCTTTTTTCCCCATTGCTGCTATGTGCTGTGACCTGGATGCAGAGAAAAGGTGAGGGTTGTTGGAACTTGTGGAACATGGAGCTTGTCTGGTGGGGTGTAAGGCATCAATTATGCTGCTGATCAAAATTGAGTAACAGCATAGAGAAGGCATCTGTTTAGCGCTTGTTCTTCATGGGTCTGTGCACTGGTGGGCTGTTGAAGCCATTGTTTGGACGCTGTCTCCCAGATCAGCTTTGACAGTGTGAACAGACTGTGAACAAACCACAGTTGTTATTTCTGACAAGATTCAACACAAATTAAAAAAAAAGGCTTCTATCCACAGTCTGTCCGCGTCATGAATGAGGACTGTCCCTGGAAAACATCTCAGTTCACTTTAGACATGTACATCAACTTATAATACATCAAACTATTTACTTGATATTCATGCATTATTTCTGTGCATCACATGAATACTGATTTTCTATCTTTGATTCATTTCATTTTTGTTCTATATTTAAATCTGCATTAGTGCACACTGTACGGCCATTGAAGTCAGAGAACAAAGCTTTTCAACTCACATTGTGCACTTTGTGTAATTGCATGTGACAAATTACATTTCATTCGATTATACTTGATTTGATTGCATCTTATCAAACACATTCCTTGTTCCTCACATGTCCCACAGTTATTATTTTATTAAGTGACGTCCTTCTGTCTGCAGGCCGGCATTTACAAAGTTAGAGGAGTGGCTGGAGAACCTCAAGATGCACCTGGACATCCGTCTGCCGCTCGTCTCCGAACTGGAACAGCTCAGCCGGGAATTCTGGCAGAAGCACCCGCCCTCGGAGAACGGGCTGCACCCGCACCCGGAGCAGCCGGAGTAGTCCAGGAAGGGAGAGGCTGAGGAGCAGAACAGTGAAGAGCAGAGAGGAAAAGGATGGAGGATCTGCTTGAAGCCGCCTCCGCCCCGCTGGCAGAAGGCAGAGGAGGGCCTCTTTAGTTCACCCTCCTCAGTGCTAGGCAGCGGTGTCGTGGGTACAAATACACACACACACATGCACGCGCACACACACACACACACACACACACACGCATCCCTGCCTTTGCAGGGTGTGCTGTAACTTTCTGTGGTTGGGAGCTCCGCAGTGGGCACGGATGCCAACCACTGTGGACTCAGGGATGGAGATCCAGCCATGTCATGTGCGGTCGCACCACTTGGGGGCGCCACTCCTGTTGCAGGCATTCATCTTCCCTTCCCTCTCCCTTCCCCTTCTGTGGATCCCCTCAGGAGAACAAGTCCCAGTCACTCTCATCGCTTCAGCCTGTTGAATGTCCTGTCATCATCGACAGTTTCAGCATGGAAGAATCAACCATCAATGCCACATTGTGTGTGTTGTCGTGACTCTAAAGGCTAAAAGCCAATGAGACAAAGTCATTGTCTGCTCATAACCGAAGGTGATTGAATCTCATCTCGTTAAAAAAAAAAAAGTAACACAATCTTCTCCGAGACAAAAGGGGCAGCTTCAGGTGTTGTGTTGGGTTGTATGTGATGTCTTCATATAGAAATTGTACCTTAGCGTTGACTGGTTTTAATCGATTTGGGTTGGACATTGAAGAGTGATTTGTCTTTAAATAACGTGCAGAAGCCTAGTGGAAAGGCTGTGTATTTAAGAGCTTCTCGAATGACATGTCATCACAAGCGAATTCAACAAGGCAAGCTTTCATTCTGTTAGCTTTCTTTCCCCTCTAGTCAGACCCACAGTAGTGTTAACAGAAGCCTCATAACTGGCTGTCCACGCTTAGCCTGATGTGCGCTCTGATATCTGTTCTGCTGATAGTCGGAAAGCAACGTAACCTAAAGTTACTTCTCTCACAGCCGTAACTCTTGTCCTTGGCATCAGCATGCCAGCTTTTATAGTGATGTCTATAGTATTACCTGGTGTTCAGTGATGAATATATCCTTGGTTTTGCAGTGACAGCTTGCTTTTTGAATGGACAGCAAACAATCTCTTAACACACCACGAGGAGAATCACCATCTAAAATGAATGATATGCATGGTTGTAAATAACCAGTCTACGCCCCCCCCCCCACCCTTTGCAACTTCCTTGTTTATTGACTAACCCTTATGGTCTGATCCTGTAACAGAGAAGAGAAGGGGGGGTGGGGCATACTAACCAATAGATAAGAACAGCGTTCCCAACACCACGCTTTAAAGCATGAGACCAGCACATTTGCAGGCGATTTTAGCCCCTGCTCACACCACCTCGCTGCAAATTTTCCCACTGACGTCAATGCATCCCGCTAAGTCTACGGATGGGGCGCTTCGCTAACGCGCCAAGCCAGCCCTGAGATGCTGGCAAGACTCCTAAGAGGGTACTGAGTATGGGAATCATTTCCTCCATCTTCCTCCTCTCCATTTTGCAGCACTGAAATCGTTTTGCTATTATGGTACAGTCGTCTGTGGTACATTGTTTTATTCTGTCTTTGACATGGAGTACTTTGAAGTTTCATCATGTGTAGTCCAACTCTAATCAAATGTACATAATTATTGATAGTATTCACTGTAAATGTTTTAAATATTGTATATGTACAGACATATTTTGTATACTGATGCAACATTGCCATATTTTTTGATTGGCTACACATTAAAATAATAGACATAGATAAGAGAACAGTAAATGTTCAATAGAACAGCCTCTAAAACACCCGTAAAAGGTTGGCATGGCAACTGTGTGGCCCTTGGTTGACTTCCTCATTTGGAGGTTGAAGGGCCATCATGTGACATGGCGGAGGAGACGTCTAAGTTCCCGGGCCATTCATTTTCCAACCTGTGCTTCTCATGTGTGTTACATTTGCTATCCCAAGCAACAGATCGAGTTATGTTGTTTACAGTCTGCCGGCAAGCCTCCACCTTTTTCTCGTGACCCGTCTCTGTGAACTAACTCCCTGGAAATGCTAGCAATCACAGTCAACTGCTCCTCGTGTTTTAAAACCAGCAAAAAAGAGAGAGAGAGAGAAAAAAAATCACAGAGGAAAAATGCAATCATTTATGTTTCTGTGTACAGTATACAGTATGCTGAGTGGCTCCATAATTCACTGAGACTTCGCTACCCTCTTGGCTTTTAGTGGCTACTTAGCTGCTGTGGAGAGCTCTCTCTCTCTCTCACTCTCATCAGACTGGTGTTGGACCTAGATCAGCACTCAAGAGGCAACATGTTTATGATTTACCACCCAGAGTCGAGCCATGTGGTCTGGCCTTAGCTCTTAGCCATAGTCACTGGTGTGTGGCTATGTCTCACCAACCTGTGGAACACTTCCTGTTTACACAAACCTGCTGGCTGTAAATATCTCTGTATATCTCTGTTTGAAGACAAGCCCAGCTTTCGTTCCTTCTCTTTCTCTCTCTCTCTCTCTCTCTCTCTCTCTCTTTCTTTCTCTCTTTCCTTCTTTCTCTTTCTCTCCGTCTCCTTTGGAGGGTGTTGAGAGCTGCATGGTGCATTGGCTAGGTGTTTAGTTTTGCTTCAAAGAAAAAAATCAGAGCTATTCTTGTAACTTTGAACAAATATTGTGAGTATCGGGAGGAAAATTCAGTGGCAGGAAAGCATGTACAGACAGTAGATGCCGGCTGCCTGATGCAACCGGAACAGCAAAGACATGGGGGAAGTTGACACAGCATCTCTTTATTTGTATAGAACCACTGAAATCTTTTTGTATAGATTTTTAAGTAATTTAATTTGCACTATGCTAGAAAATGCCTGCCCTCAGGGCTAGTTTTTGTCTCTTGGTTACTTTAAGGAAAAAAAAAAAGAAACTGCATCGGTTCTTATATGAATGCAAGTCACTGAAGGAGCCTTTGAAATGTAAAGGGATTCATTGGGAGCCTTCCCTCTGAGTAGCAAACTTATTAATAGTGTCTTTTTAATCCTTTCCTACTGCAGTACTGGGTCAGTCCTCTCTAACATTGCTTAATATGCATGTGCATCTTCATTAGCTTTCCATTTCATGTATTCACAATTAAGAATATTGTATGTGAGTTCTGCAAGTTACTCTTATCGGTAGGAATAACTCTGGTGATGTGGCAGATATAGGAAAATTTGCAGTAAATCTTTGTATTTCTTTGTACTGGTTTTGTTGTAATACAGGCGTAAATTTTAGCATTTAGATTTCCATTTTCCAGACCAGTACCATTACCATTCCAATAGCATGTTTTTTTTATCATTACTAATACTCCTTTACGTGGATAACCAAAAATGAATAATGAAGCACTATGCATAGCATTGTATTTTCTTGCGTTACCTTGGAAACATATCTTCCAAGTTTGCTACAAAGAGGAAGGTGACCATGGCTCTCTTGCTGTCTACAGAAAGATCCTTTGTGAAAGAGGTTCTGGTTGTGATGACCACTTCACTCTACACTGTCCCGATTCCTTGATGTTGGGCTCCTGTTGAATCTGTATCGATAGAGCACTTACTATTCCCATTCCAGTACTCTCCATTGCAAGTCCAGCTCAGGGCCATGGAGTGTGTGATGCTTTACTGAATGCAATGTTACTGCTTGGGTAGAGTTATGTTCACAGCTTAGCACAGTTACACACAGCTTACACACAGCAAGCATGCAGTCGTCAACTTTTACCCAGTGATGTCTTTACAGATAAGATAACTTCCACTTGCAAAATAATCAGTAGGTAAGATCACATTCCTTACTGTATGTCTGTTGTGGACTGTCTGTGATGTTATGGGCATGAATCCTGGAAATCTCAGTTTAGCAGACACTCAAGCCAATTCTCAGCATGTGCGGATGTTGCAGCAGTACTTCTTTGCAAAGGATCTATACCTCTGAACATTGCTGTGCCTTTGTTTTAAGCTAGCCTTGCCAACGACTTGTAGCGTGTTTGAAATGATTTTTTTGTAAGAAAAAATAAGAAAAATGGTGTAAGTCTGATGAATTTGATTTGATTGCTGATTGGTTTTTATGAGATTCCCACATGTTCTCTATATTTATATTTTCCATATTTCCATTGTCTGTTTTTTGGTATTTTTGGTTTATGATTTTCTTTGTTCTTTTAATTTAATTTTTTACACAAGCTGTGAAAAATCTGCACTTTAATTCCGGTTGTGAACATTGAGAATCCAAGAAGATGACTGTATTTCATTGCAGCTGGAATAAAATTGCTGTTCCTTAACAAATATATACCATTGGATTGTGTGTGTCTTTCACCTCTCTCTCTCTCACACACACACACACACACACACACACACACACACACACAGTGCTATTAACCAAGTCAACCACTGAGATGCAGCATCAAACTACTTCATCGTCCACACGTGACGTGTATATTCTTGATGCGCATCCCATGTGCAATTGTTTTCATTCTGGTGGTGGTGCAGGCTGTGCCTCATGACGTCATGTGCGTCTGGCAGCGCTGACTGGAGCTTGGTTTAAAGTGCTCTCGGTGCTCTAAATGCAGTCATTCAACGGTGGGCTAGTGCTGGGAGAGCGCCTGGAGTCGAGGCAGTGCCGTTTGCAGTAAATCTCATACGTTGCAAGCGTAATCTCCCATCTGCTGTTTCGGTGCCCTACAATCTAGCGGGATCTTTTTTTATGCAAGCAACAGAAGACGGATAGGGCAGCAGCGTCCGCTGTTGGGAGTATTCATTGCATTTGGGCAACATGGAAAACTCGTCCACAAACAGCAGGTTTAGATCGTCTCTCTTCAATCACGGTGAGTAGGCTACCGACTTATCGTCGATCTATTAAATTTTGTTTAGGAGCTGTGAGCCCTGCGCAATGACTTCTTGTTTGCCGAGTGTCAGTCTCGAGAACAGTCCGCAGTTTTTAGCCTAACGTTACATGGTGATGATAAAGCGGCGTTTTGATTGATTCTTTGATCTTCGTCCTTGAAATGTCAGTTATTTTTTCGGTAAGATTTTAGACGCCTCAAGTCATTCCCCACCATTGCGCTGACATCTCAGATGCAGAGATGAATGAACGAGCGTCTGGCCATTCTGCGTTCCATTCACGCTGTGTGAGTTGAACTTGGACACAAGTTGATGTGTTCGCCTGGATGGACGAACAGCAGCAATAACCCAGACTGTCACTTAGCCTACTTGACAATATAGCAAAACGCGCTAAAAAGGAGAACAGATAGTTCAATGCAAAGCACTGGGTGGGTTAACGTTAGTTATGCAAGAATCATACTACGA
Organism: Sardinella tawilis; assembly: GCA_030264315.1. NCBI lineage: Eukaryota > Metazoa > Chordata > Actinopteri > Clupeiformes > Clupeidae > Sardinella > Sardinella tawilis. The sequence goes on from JASCQY010000477.1 coordinate 7,341,881, forward strand.
CTGACCACACTTGCCTAAATATAGGCTAGACTCCAGAGCACATGGATCGCTTTTACATTTGCTGAGAAACCGATGCTTGGATTAGCTGCTGGGCTCAGTCCCTGAGGATGCAAAAGAATTTGAGGCAGCCTTGCTACTATATATTAGGTAAAAACACTTTGAAGCCCAGACATTTCTTCAAGACATTTTTATCTTAATGGCCTACCATTTCTAAACTTCATGCCATTGCCAGTTTAATATAGCTGTAGTCGGATTTTCTCGTGTGCCCTCTCACTTTCTGTTCTTTCTTGTCCAGTGATCCATACGCACGCACACACACACACACACACACACACACACACAACCGGAGAGAGTTTCCAGTCCTCAGTCATTAAACCAGTCCTTGTGAAATTAAGCTTGTAGTCAGCTTTAGTCGATTGCTCTACAATTTTGACACACTCCTTGCATCTCATTACAGACTGGGTCTGTTATCTTGCAGATCATGAAATGTACAAATCCGAAATGTACAATATAGGTCCTTGCAACACATTTAAAATTGATCACATTTATCATTCAATGAATTCAACCGCACATATAATATACCGTATAAACACAGAATTGCAGCTAAGATGACTAAAGCCACTTCTTTTCGTCTGTGGAAACCGAGATGCCCTCTGCCCCTCGGTGAGACTCTTAGCTCTGCATTAAGCATTAAGCACTCCGCAGCTCAGCCAGCCTTGCATTAGATTGCCTTTTGGAGGGGCAGTTTGGCTGGAGACCAGCTCTGGCACAGACAGTCTTCTCCACAGCCTGACTAGGGGCATCCAGGCTTCCCATACACCCAGGAATCTGTGGTGTGGTTGGTTGGTTGGATGCATAAGGGCATGACCCAGATGGGTGTCTGTGACATCATCACTTGAGGTGACATGGAAGGCGTGTCATTATAGGATGGGGTCAGGCAGGTTGCTCAACTTGGGTCAGTTGACACAAGGTTGACAAAGGTCACATCTTTAATCACAGGATACCCTGAATGCCAAAAAAGGTCAGTTTTGGGTGAAAATGAAAAGGCGTGTTCACTGTAATGCGCTGGTCTGAATCCCAAACGTGTGTGTGGGTGTGAGGACTTTGTGGTCAGAGTGAAGTGTGGAGGAACAAACCATACTGTGACTCCATCTGCTCTTTTTCCATTTTCTCCACAGTCCACCTTACACACACACACATACACACACACACCTATAGAGAGCACAAGCACTATTGTTCAGGGTACTCGCACACCACCCTAGCCTGGCAATACCCATGCTGCCTTGCGCACTCGTTCCGAACTGCACGGCAGCCTGGAGACCATGGCCAAAATCTTCGCATGAATTTGGGAACCAATCACACAACGGGGAGAGATGGCTAGGCGATGCGCAAACTTTTGGACAAACAAAACCTGAAATCCCGTACGAGAAAATGTATAGGTGGTCCCCAGACTGAATCTCACTTGAGATTTAGGCTGGTGTTAGCCAGGCTAACACCACCCTGCCAGCAGGCCTGCATTTGAATTCTTCTCTCTCTACACTTATCTCCTCTGAGGGTACTGAGTTTTGCTCAGAGTACTGAATGCTGATTATTACATTCCCACATATTCCATGAGAACAGTGCACACCACAATTAATTTACTGTTTTATCTGCGGTTAGTATTCCCCAGCTGGTATGTGGCAAGGCATTTATGTCAGCACTGGGAGGACGCGAATTCCTACAGTACAGTATATTAATTGGAGCGGTAAAGCAAAGGAGATTTATATCCCTGTGCAGATAAGTCATTTTCAGACAGTTTTGTTCTTTTCTGTACTGTACTCAATTTGGAATCTAGGGCTTTTCTAATTGAGGCCATGCAGCTTGTCAGCGCAAGGGGACCAGCGTAGATGACAGAGGCCCTCAGCGGGTCCCTGTAGAGTAGGCTCCAGCACCAGGCTTGAAGTAGCTGAAGCATCAATCAGGCCCTCCCCTTACAAAAATGAAAAACAACAAACCCAGAGATTGGTCCCTGGTCCTGAGGTCCAGCTGAGTCAACAAGCATTGAGAGCAGTGAGCATCAGACTGATGTGCAGGGCCTGCTCTGGTCAGGAGAAGGGTTTTTGCGGTGGACATTCCGCTGTATGTGAACACTTGGGGATAGCGCATCCCACAGTTGATGTGTCTTCCTCCTCCTCCTCCGCCTCCTCTTCCTCCTCCTCTTCTCAGATATGGGAGAGTTGAGGCCACTCTGCTTCATCTGGTCATAGAAGGGACAAGGATGCAAGTCTCCGTAGAAAGCTCCAGATGGTTCGCTAAATAGCTCAAAGTTTCACATAAGTACCCAAAACATCCCAGCATGCTCCCTGCAATGTAAGACATGTGGAAGATTTTGACTGTTTGCTTTTCAAGCATTTATGGAGACATGTAGAATATGTAGTTGCAAATGGATGTGCATAATGCCATATGTCTTATAACCCAGTTTTATAGCCACACTCTTTTGTGAGTTTGTAATAGAGGGAGGGGAAAAAAAATCCTAATCTTTCTCCCATGTGTGTTGCTGAAAAGAAAAGGGCCCCGTGGTTTCAACAGGGGATCAAAGTGGACCTCTGCATTTCAGCCAAGCCCAATTTCCTGAGAGGGACTCGCATTTTTAGCATTACATCACTGGCACAGAGCCCTAGTGCAGAGCAGGAATCCATAGCTCTGCACGCTACTGTTGCCACTCCTCCTCTCCCCCTCTCCCCCCTCTCTCCCCCCATTTTACACGTATACATACGGAGCCCTCTATTCACAATTGTCACACTTCCTCATTACGGCTTGCAGCGTCTCTCCATGCCAAGAGCTTTTTATAGTCTGCTGAATGCATATGCAGGCGGCAGCAGCTCAGAGGGAAGAGTGGATGGAGGTTTCTAAAGCGCTTTCTCCGTGTGCAAGGCCAATGTCATTTCAAATACAGCTTAAAGGGAAAGAAGCAAGTTCATTGTTCTGTTTTGTGTTCATTCTTCCTTTGGTGTGTTTTGATTGTCTCTAATGATGTTTTATGTGTTTTTTTTGTTTTTTTTTATCTCTCCGTCTCCATCATTGCCTGCCCTGACCCCACATCCCTTTGGTTGATCCGACAGCGGATGATGAGGTAAGCCATCATTCTCATTCATCATGTGTGATATGCGCTGCTTTGTCCTGTCATTTTCTATGGCCTTGATGGGACCTCAGAAACATGGGGTGTGGAGGACAAGATGAGGACCGCCTGCCACCCAGAATAAACACGTACACAACACACGTACTGCTGACAGACGACTCCACGTCTTATTTAAAGATGTCAAACTTGGGTTTGGTTATGGGTGCAGTTCATTCGAACACCCAGTTTTTCTTGTTCTGTACACAAACAACTCTCCGCCTTGGGTAGGTCTTCTTTCGACATGCAAGTTATGCTTTGTTTGCCATGGGGAAAACGCTGGATTGCTGGTTTTCCTCATTCGACACTAGGACTATTCATGCAGTAAGCATTCACATTGAACAATGATGCTATGCCTCTTATTTGGGTGTATCTTCATTGTTCAGCTGAACATTCACTAACAGGACCAACAACAGGATGGGTGGCTTGAAGTCTTGTTAACATCAGCAGTTTAGCTTAGATCCACCAAGGTAATCAAATTATATACTGAGCTTTCTAATTGCTTTTCAGCCCTGGAGCACTCCTGAACTGATCAATGGCACATCCCAGGGAAACTTAAAACAAATACAGTACAATATATAAGTGGGGAGGCAACATAAGCAGTTTTTTTCTGGTCAATGTATAGACCAGTATGGACCATAGGGACTAGTGTCACCCATCCAGTCCCACAAACCTGGCTCTCACCTCAGCGTTAAGCCTCTGACTGTCAGGCAGAGGCTGTGTGGCTCACTGGAATATTATCTCCAGCTGTGTTTGTACTCCGGGACCTGTCACCAAATAGACAAGAGCAAATAATTTGTTGGGTGACGACTGTGGTGCCTTTTGTGGGTGTGACAGGGAACAATCCTCTCCCGTTGCATTCCTTGCCTCTGCCCCAAAGCAACCCCAATTGTGAGCCAGCCATGAACTAGACTTGGCAGTATGTTATTTTGTAGCGTAGGTGGTGCCACACTAATCAAACTGGTAAATTCTCTAGAAATGACATTGCCTGGCTCCTTTTTATTCTTTTCTTTGGCTTTTTGCTGATGTTGGGATGTCTGTTGCAATACTGCAGAAATTGCACTTCTTTTCATCATCAAGGCCAACCAGCCAACCCCAAGTAGTATGTCAACATGCCATAGTGGGTGGGACGCGTGCCCTTGACACTTGTGGATGCAGGAGCTCTGGACAGCGCCACCCTGGAGGCCCCCTGATTCACAGAGCACAGATGGCTCTCTCTCTCTCTCTCTCTCTCTCTCTCTCTCTCTCTCTCTCTCTCTCTCTCTCTCTCCCTCTCCCTCGGACTTCCTCCAATCTGTTTGCACTCTGCTCAGGGGTGTGGCAGGGAGAAATGGCTGTGGTTTCCTCCTCTTCTCCACACGGAGTGGAGAAAAGCACACAGACAACACCATTTGGTTTTTTTTTTGTTTTGCTTTTTTTTCCCCCACTTCTCATCACGGCTAAGCCAGCCAGCTACCCTAGCCTGGAGATGGTGATGTCACTCTGCCCGATGCTGACCAGTGTTGGCCAAGGGCAGCCACCGTCTATCTGACCACAGATGCCCCATCACCACTGAGGCAGGATCTTTTCCTCAATCGGTCTGGCCCACGGGGCAGGCGTCCTCCAAGTCCACAGCGAGCATTCCGCCACGTTTTTTTTTTCCATCAACCCCACAATTACATCTCGCCTTCAATTGATGCCTGTGCCACGAAGATTGAGGATGTCGGCTAAAGTTGGACTTTATTAGACCATTAGCTGGATGGTGTGTTTTCGTTTTACTCTCCGTCTCTCTCTCTGTCTCTCTCTTTCTCTCCCTCTCTCTCCTGCTCTTCTCTCTCCATCTCACTCTCTCCCTCATGTGTTGTCTGTTTCTCTCATTAACTGTGGGCCCTGCCTGTCTCAGTAGTATGCAATCCAGCAGGCATCTTGCCTGCTTCAGTGCGGGAAACGCCCAAGAGGTGCTCCTAGGGATTGGCATCTCGCTGACCTTATTCTCATAAATATCAGCCCATCTGACACATCCAAACCCACACATCCCATCTGATGGCAATGCTTACAGTTCTTGCCACATCAGAGTTGCCATTGTGGAGAGATTGATAGTAGGTAGAGAGCGGTTCTAAGAACTGCTTGACGTTAGCTTTAAAGAATTTGTGATTTTTCATCCACCAAGTGGTGATCTTCACGGTCTCAGTCTCTGCGGACTTTGCTTGACTGTGGCGTAACAGTGTATAAAACAATAGCCTCAGTTGTCACTGATCCTGGCAGTGAATGAAAAATCATTTTAATTGAGCATAGATAAGAGGAAGCTTCTATATTTCTTTTACGCACCATTATGTGATTCTTTCGGCCTGTCGCTGGTTAAACCCGTATTTGCAGTGACATTTCTGACAATGTCCCTAGGCATTCCCACAGTGGGATCTGCATAGCAGCAATCGTGTTAGTGAGCTATAGAAAAACTGCTCTTCTAATAGCCTTGGGTGTTCCTGAAGTGATATGACATGTCCTTCTCATCTACAAAAATGCCTCTTATTTCACTCTGTGTACAAAGTTTCTGAGGTGCTGATTGTGCTGCCATCTCAACATTGTTTGTAGGCTACAGTATAGCCAATACAGTTGTACTGTTATCAGACAGGCATATTTCTTGAATCTCTGATGTTGTCACATGTGTTCAGTCTGGTGTCTTGTGGTGGATAAAAACAGGGGCTTTGGTGTGTTCAGCTTTGACTTGGCCTTTCTTTTTCGTTACCAGGAAAGATTAACAGAACTGATGAAGCATCTTAAGGATTAGTGGATGCGAGGAGAGACTACTCGTCATGTTGTGTTGTCTGAAGAAGCACAACAAGTCAAGCAACATTTACTGTATGGGCTGTGTCAAATGCCTTGGTTCTGTTTAATGTCTTTGACTGTGTGACATCTCTGGCACTTTATCAAATATGTGACATATCGCAACATTTAGCAGTGCTATGCTGGCCGGGCCCCTTGTGAGCATCCTTTTGATTGGAGACCTGCCCAATCTCTGGTGATTAATCGTACTTCTCCTACAGACTCACTAGCCCAGCGCTCAGCTCAGACTCTCTCTCTCCCAGACCCAGATGCATGTTCTGCTCCTGGTCAAATTGAGCTGTCTCCATTGGCCCGCTGGGGGCCCAGCCTCCCCCTGGTCCATCCAGGGGCCAATGTCAGCTTCAGACTCAGCCTCAGTCATGGTCACAGCAATGTGAGCCTCCTCTCCCCTCCTAGGCTCCAAGGAGAGGGTGACCCGGAAATGCCTGGGAACCCCCTGAAGGAGAGGCCCCTGTCTGTGCTTCGTCAGAAAAGCACACACTAAAAATACCACCCCACCCCCCTCCTCACCCCACAACCCCCTTAGCCTGGTTCTCATGCAACCCCCCCGGTTCTCATCCTCAGAACGGACCATAAAGGGCATCAATGGACAGAATAGGGAGGCACACGCACTCTGATGCTTATCAGAGGATCGTCATTGGCTCAACGGAATGTGCTAGAATATTTTCTTGATTTCATCATAATAGTCATCCACCTAAAAAAGCCCACATGGTTTTTGATAGTGATCCTTAGAGGAAACCCTATAAAGGACATCAATAGGAAGCCAGACACCGGATTGTCATGGGTAGACTTCTCTTGAGCATGTTTTCCTCTAATCAACAGATTCATCTACCTGAAAGGCCTACAGTATGTTTGGTTTTCACAGTGTTAAGTGTGGATCTCCACACCAAAGAGGCAGAATTCTGGTGGAGGTCTAAGACAGGGATCATCCCTGTCTATGGGGCAGCCAGTGATTGTTTGGACTGTCAAGCGGGGTCAAGGGGTATTAGCGTGTCCAATCCCTTAATGCAGAAATGTGTTGACTGGTCACTCCTGTGGTGTCTCACATGCAAGCCTTTTAAGTCATCTGCCATCCAGCATAGGATAATCCCACATGGCATATGTTATGTTGTTTGTCAAACTGAATGGACATGCATGTGTGTGAGTTTGTGTGTGTGTGTGTGTGTACGTCTAAGGTCAGAAACTGGTTCATTTTGAGGCCTCCAACCTGTGGTGTTTCAAAACATTCAGTTGTATAATCTGGAAAGTCCGCTTGTGCTTCAACAAAAGGCGGTGGTTGTGGTGCTGCTTTAGCCGTCCGCTGCTGTCTCCAGTGGCTGAGAGATGTGACCAGAGCATCTCTGATAAAAGGGCTTAAATTTCTCCGCTTTGTTGACTCAACAAGTTCATTCACATTCTGGCTGCCTGTCTGACTGCATAATGAATGACACTGCATGAGGAGGCTTGATTGGTTAAAAGCTGTTTGTGCTGTGTGTGTGGACTTGTGTGTGCCTTGGCTTGAGGTGACTGTACAGTACATCTCCCCCTCACCACTCCCAACACATGCACCCACCCACCTACTCAATCCCCTACTCTCTCTCCCCTCCTTCCCCCTCTGCTCCACGCCTGCCTCGTCCAGACATGGACGGCCATATTGGCTGAGACATCCGGTGGCGGCAGGAGCCAGGCGAGGTGACGGACAGGGCGTCCAGAAGCAGCAGCGTCTCTGTCTCTCTCCCTCTCTCTCTCTCTCTTGTCTTTCTTTCTCTGGTTTAATGGGCTGCAGCTGCAGCTGCGTCCCAAACTGGTTCCAGATGCACCCAGAATGCTCTGCAACACGAGGAGGAGGAAGAGGAAATGCCGAATGGGCCTGTTGTCGTCATAAACGGGTGGCGTTCCCCACATCCATGCGGACATTTTTTTTTCCCACCAGGGTCCATTTCCATTGCTATTTGGTAGTTCTCAGGACAGGATGTACTGTGGTCCTGGGGACAAACTAAAGACACTGGGCCTTGTGTTGATGGACCGGTCAGTGTCAATTTGAAGCAGGGGAGTGATCTGTTGACATAGTAGCACTCCCATAGACTCATAGACTATACTCATAACCCAAGTTATTCACTTGTCTCCTCCACACACTCTGCCAGGCTGCGCTGTGGAATGCACTCACATGCTGGGGCAAGATGGCGCCGAGATGCAGACAAGCGATAGAAACGGAGGGAATCCCGTTGAGAAGTGAAAGACCTTATCACACGCAAAAAAAAAATCACAAGATACTCAAGATACTTTTTTTCATATCTGTCCGACTGTCTCCATCTCTCAGACAGGCCCCTGTAGGTTTTGAAGCTTATGAGGTGAGAAAGCTCCATGCAGGCGGTAGCAGGCCATGCTCCAGGCTAGCTTGCCTGTCCCACGCTTTGTGTCCAGCTGAGGCAGAGACAGGTGTGTGGGCCTCCCGCGGAGGCCGGGCTGTGATGTGCGGAGGAGATACCGAAGCAAGCAGGCGGGTGGGTGCGTGTGTGGGGAGGTGAGGGCGAAGAGAGTGTGATTTATGTTGTTTCGGTGTTTCCTGGGCTTTGAAAGTTTGCCCTTTGAAACTTTCGGATATGTGCGGCTCCACCCGGCCACCCCCTGTCCCGTAGGCTAACATGGACATCCCTGCCTGGGTGTTGCAGCCAAAACAAGCAAGGAGTCAGGCTGCTCCAGTATACATACACACACACACACACACACACACACACACACACACACACACACACACACTTACATATTAACTAATGTGTTACCACACACTTGGTCCTGTCTACTCACACATACAGTAAATGGACAGATTTGCTCTCTCTCTCTCTCTCTCTTTCTTTCTTTCTCGCTCTCTGTCTCTCTCTCTCTCTCTCTCTCTCTCTCTCTCTCTCTCTCTCTCTGTCTCTCTCTCCTGCACTCACATTCACTCCTCCTTGTGTCCAGCTGGTATCCCCCTCCCTACCTTTTCCCTCCAGATCATAAGGAGGACTTAAGCACACACTTTAAATACAGCTAGGGATTTATGGCGGCTTTGGTTTTGACATCCAAAACCTTGGCAAGACAACTTGCATGGCGTCATCTGTAAATATTTGCCAGGAGAAGATACTGTATGTAAACAAGAGTTGTTTAGCGCTCTGTGACTGTCATGGTTTGTGTTGAATATTCCATGGTATTGTTAACCCCTACCAGCCGATGTATAATATTTCGCCGTGTTGTGAGTTTGTGATTAAGATTAATGAAATGGGTGGATGTGCGGAGACGGCGGGTTTGGATTGTTTCAGCAACATCAAAGGCTCTCTTTCATCTAGTCTCACTTCCGAACAGCTAATCAAGGGGGAAAAGATCTGTAATTTAATGTAAAATGAGATCTTTCGCAAGCACTTTTTATTTACAGAAATAATCATTTGACCCCTTGTGTAAGACAGTTCGAGCTTTTTTTTTTTTTCTTTCTTTTTCTTAGGATTTGTCTTTCAAGTGATTATTTTTCTGTCGAAACCAAAGTGTGGGACTAGACCTCCTGGTTATATGATTCTATGTGTGTGTGTATGTATATGTAGGTGTGTGTGTGTGAGTGTGTGTGTGTGTGTGTGTGTGTGTGTGTGTGTGTGTGTGTGTGTGTGTGTGTGTGTGTGTG
>JASCQY010000477.1:7351588-7364251 GCA_030264315.1 Sardinella tawilis
ACACACACACACACACACACACACACACACACACACACACACACACACACACACACACACACACACACAAAGCTCAACACATTTTTTGTTGCCATCACTCGGTAGCTGTAACTGCAACCACAGCCAAAACCATACATCACTCCAAATTCCATACACTTACCCGCCTCCCCGCCCACCAGTTGGGTTCAGGAAACCGTCTCCAGTGGGCTGCTGGCTTCCCTCGTCACGTGGGCATGTACTGTAGCATAGTCATTTCAAACTGTTGGGCCTGGGTGTCTTTGGTCAGTTCATTTTTCTTTTTGCACAGCACAAATTCCATCCAAGGCTTCGCTAATTAGAGACTTCAACACAATCCTTCAGCCAGTCTGAAGGTTGTCCACGTCGAAAACTATAGATGTGCGTCATCATCACAAGCCTCAAGAATAGAGGATTAGGTTGCTTTATATAGTGTAATGAACTACAACAAAGATTACAAATATGATATGCTATATGGCAGACATAAGAAAGTAGCCTAAGTTAGTTATATGTGCGTAGTAGCCATCAGGCCATTAGTGCTATTAGTGTCCCTGTCTGACTCGTTCATTAGGCTGAACTTGTCTGCCATGCAGGGATGTACACAGACATGTTTGTGCTGCTCATCATCCATCACATTAATGGGCGCTTCTGACGAAGCCATCTGCATGCCAAAAGGCATCTGATAGGAACCTTGGGTAAGATTAAATAAGTCCATCACTGCAATAACAATGACAATATTTGACTGCTTTTGTCAGTACAATAAAGTCTGTAGCAGTGCATGCCTGTGTTGTACAGCTGTTTGGGTTTTAACTGCTGTTGTGGGTAATGGCTGCTATTGCACGATGTCCAATAAAACTGTCAATTTCATTCCCAGCCTCGTGATAGAATGGTAACATCTGTAGAAGCTTTTGGGTCTATTGTACTCTACCAAGCACATTCCTCCATCTTGAGCGCTCTAGAGTGCTCTCGGCACACCAGTGTCACTTTGTGATCACTTATTCATGCCATTGGGTTTTTTTTCTGGGGTGTCTCTGTGCGGCTATGAGCGAGATTGCTTGAGGGGTCCTCACGCTACATTCTCGTGGCTGAAAAACTCGCAAAGTATGGCACAGCATTGGCCTCCCCAGAGCAACGATAATTGAGAAGAAAAGCCTCAAAATCCTCTCCTGCTGTTAAGCCCCCTACACCCACCCAAAATTCTGTGGGGAGTGGAAAGTAGCCTAATTCCCCAGAGCCCCCCCCTCCATCTGACCCCCCCCCCACCACCACCACCACCACCACCCCCCCCATTCCAACCCCACCTCCACAAACACCTCCCTCCACCCATCTCAGAGGGACTATAAGAAGTCCTGGAGGTGTGGGTTCAACCGATTGACAGGGCTTCAACAGCAAGCATTGGCTTCTCATGTGAGGCAAGCCAGTCGGCCTGATGGAGTGAACTTGCCCGTGAGAGGAGAATGAGGCCGTTGAGTAGGTCCATTAGCGTATCACACAGCACATCGTGGAGCACCCAAGGGAGATCCCACTGGACGAGCTGCCAGTCCAAAGCCTCTCCGCACAGGACAGGACAGGGCAGGGGCTACTACAGTATACTGGAGCCATAGTAAGATTATCTGGAAATTTCCACTGTGAAGTTTTGACACGAGATGAAACACCCTCTGAGTGAAAAAAAATGCTCGTAAGAGGATCAGAGATTATATCTCCTCATATTCTACTGCAATTTTGTTTTTTCGGAAGAGGCTCTCTACTTGCCATCGAAGTATACAGAAATTACTCAAGATAATGTTTGTTTTATAAAGTCTTGTTTTAGAATTTCAGGTCATCCGTATCTTGAGATTGTGGAAGATGCCATTTTTATTGCATGTGCTGACACAAAATGCAATAATGATTTATTATTATCGATAGTCTGTCTTTCAATTCACTCTCCCTGCACTATTAGGCAGATTTCACTTGATTTGAATTCGATCTCGCCTCTGCCACATGGGCACAGAAAGCAACAGGAGGGTCCTGTGTGTTTAGAAATAAACACATGTTGCTTTTTTCCCTTGAATAGGATTACCGGTCCCAGCAAGTGGAATGCTGTAAGCATCTTATTACACTCCAAAACCTCCCTCTCTCTCTGTCTTTCTCTCTTGCTTGCTCGCTCCCTCCCTCTCTCTCTCTCTCTCTCTCTCTCTCTCTCTCTCTCTGACATTCTGTACCTCTCTCCCTTCCTCTCTCTCTCTGTCCTTCTGCCCCCTTCTCTCTCTCTCTCTCTCTCTCTGTCATTCTGTACCTCTCTCCCTTCCTCTCTCCCTCTCTGTCCTTCTCCCCCCCTCTCTCTCTCTCTCTGTCATTCTGTCTCTCAACCCTGAAGGCTTTATGCAAACTGACTATGAACTGAAACCCCCACTCAGCCTCAGCCGTGAATGCTGGCCTTGTCCTTACTGATACAGGTCACGGTCAAGTCACTGGAGATATGTGTACAAAATAGCTCGATATTTCAGCTGCTCGGCCCTTCTGTTCAGAGCAGCGCTGGTGATAAAAGACAGCGGACATGTGGCAGTTAGGACATTGTAATACAAACGTGCACTCTTGTAGTCTAGAGAAAACATTCCTCCAGACACAGCATTGTTCAAACACAGTAGACTGTTTACAAATACATCAGCTTCTCTTGGGGTACACTTGAACTTTTATTAGTTTTGCAACTAATGCCTGATTTAGAATTTGAATGACACAAAGAATGACTTTGCCGTTAAGTGAGTCTTGCCTTTGCATGAGAGCCTGTCTGTGCAGCCACGCCAAGTCCTCACACAAGAGAAAGTGTGGAGTTGCATAACTATGGGAGGACAATGGGTGTCAACCGCATTCCTCTGCAAAACAAAAGACATCCTCACATGTTCACTTGGCTGGGCTTCACTGCGGGTCTGAAAAGCTGACAACATCATAACTGTGGTCAGGGCTGGGAAGGAGAAGGGGGAAAAAGTGTATATTTGTGTGTTTTAGAGTCTCAGGAAGTTCCAGTGGTGCAATAACATCTTTGCGTATCAGGCCCAAGATTTGTGTTGATGTTTCACAGCCCCAGTTGTGGAGCGGACAGGAGATGTGGCTGGCCACGCGTCCGTGAGTGTCAGAGCAGGGTCCTTTTTGGACGTTCCCAGTGGACCACTTGGCAGGGTCGGAGGTTGAATTATAGGTCTTTTTGTGAACGTAAATATACTTTCTCCTGACTTTGAAAGAAGCTGTTTGTCCTCGTGCTGTGCCTACATTATTCCTCTGGAGAACCATGAGAAAACTCCTCAGGCTGTGACACAGTTATCTTTAAACGGCTGAATCTAAAGAAACCAGTGAAGAAGTAACCAACGTGGTTATGCAGTGAAAGGTCCACTTTCAGTGCAGGGTTCAGTTCTAATGATGAGCTTTAGAAAATGGTAACTCTGTAAGTGTGCGTTTGTGTGTGTGTGTGTGTGTGTGTGTGTATGCATGCGTGCATGCGTGTTTGTGTGTGCATGCATATTTATTCATGGCTGCCAGCATCCATTCGCCCTTTCTTTTCGCATAAGCATTTTTGAAAGGTTTTGTGGTACCGAGTTGCCCAGCATTTGGGGAAACTGCATCTGGAGCAGATTTTCACGTTAGCGGCCCTGTTCTTCTTAACGCACGGCCGGATCGAGCCACTGCCACTGCTTCTTGGGAGACTTCTCCCTTCGTCTGCGCTATTAATAGCCATGGCCTGAGAATCCAGACAGAGGTCAAAGTCGAGTTTTCATCCCCCCACGCCAGAAGCCTACCCTCTACCCCCACCCCAGCAAAACACTCCTTCTATGATGTGATGCATTCTTAACGTTTTATTTACTATTTTCAAATCCTCAGCCTTTGGCTTCACCCAAAGTCAGCCTGCACAGTTTTGTGTCTTCGGCGACCAAACAGCCATTCTAATGTGTGGTGGTTATGTCCAATGTTTTTGTGCTCACACATTTCACAACACTTCAGCGGAAAGTTTGGAGCTTACAGTCTCTGATGTGTCTTGGAAAAAAGATTATTATTCCCTTTTTCGTTTATGAGGTGGGACATTTTCTAAGTGAAAAAGAAGATGTGATCCTATGACTGGTTATTTTAAAAGTCTGCCTCAAACAAGGCCTAATGTTTTGTTAAAATGGTTGTCCAGTCAGTGACAAGATGGTTTCATTTGGTTGCTCTGAAGTGTGAAAGAAGCCCCATCCAAAACTAATAGACCAGCCACCAATACCAGTCCCAGACATAAGCCCAATAAAATGGGAAATAACCATCACAGTGTTTTCCATACAGTCATTTATAGACCCATACAGGCCAGACTTTTTGGCCCATTATGAAATTGTACTCTCCCACAAATAAACCCGGGATATTCTCCAGCCTTGGTGCTCAGTCAGATGTGGATTTAGATGTCTGTGACCAACCATACTGGGATATACCATTGCTGTATGTATTACCTGCACTTTAACATACTGTAGACTGAATGTATATGTATAGTATAGGTATATGTATAGGTATAGGTTGTAAATAAGCCCGATTGTATAGGCAGAGGTTGTAAATCATGTTTTCCAAGCTGACCGTTGATATTCGTTTGACTTTTTCTTCATCGGCGGGAAAGGCTCCGTTGCCGCTGTGTTTTAATTTTACCAGCTACAGATCTCCTGTGCTCTGCTAAACTTGCGCCTAATGCAATATTTAAGTGAGTTCAGCGGTTCAAACGTTAACCGCAGTGTGGGTGTTGTACATTTAGCTACAGCATGGGGCCAACTCACTCAACCACAGGCTGGCTTAGAATGGAATTAAATAATGAACTCCTATCTGGCAGTATCAGTCAGTCAAAGTACAGTAGGCCTACAACATTAATGGCTGGTCTTAGGTTCTCACTTCTGAGATTAGTTCAGAACTAAATTTCACTGTTCATCTAAATTTAGCTGGATTTCATCAAACATTAATTCACTTCGCTCCGTCCTGTGACAAGACATGATGGAACTTGGAAGCTTAATGCATTCATGATATGCAGAACATTCTTGTCCAAGGCCCATGAAGACATCTCCTGGATGTAGACATGTGGAAAGCACTGATCTCAAAAGACTTGCTTTCTATATTAGATCTATGGTGAAGAGGCTAAAGTTAGCAAGCCCGTTTGTAGTGGCACACTCTAGTCTAGTCAGAGGCATGATGTACTTGTTTGCGTTCACCATTGGAAATAAAAAGTTATTTAAGTAATAAACAGCAATAGAATCAAATTCTCTCAGAAATCTTTTCCGTCATATAGTAGTCTTTCAACTTTCTTCATACTTTCTTATGTGCTGATCACCATAACATCAGAATCTGATGGATGCAGTAGACTTGCAAAATGTGTGTATGTTTCAGTGACCAAAAACTGTTAATGCATTTTATTCTTTCAACACTACAATTACATTATCCTATAATGGGTTGCAGAAGTATTCATATCAAGGTCTATGTTTAGCCTATTTGGTATGTTACATCACTTTCCCAACATGCATTCTTACACAAATCCACAGCAAAATAGATGAATGAAATGCTGATTCACATGAGAATCAGTTCTGCTAAAGAAAGCATACATATTATAGAATGATTAACTCAATTTCTCAACAATATTAATAAAACTGTGAGGCCACGGTTGGTCGTGACCCAAGCTGACCACTTGAGAGTTAAAAATGATGAATGTGGGTCTATAACTCAATGCAATCTCGACATGCAAGCCAAAAACAGCTTGTTAAAGCCCATTTTATTCCAATAATGGAGAGGAAATCGGCTCTCTATGCATTCAGATCTTAATGCACCCACCCGTCATTGGCTTTCTTTCAAAGTCAGCAGAGCCATTAAATCTTGATGGTGCTTTTAGGCTACTTATTTTAGCTGTCATACCCATGTGGGCTTGTGCTCTGCCTCCCCGGGCCTGAAGTCTGGAGTGCTGCTCCGCGCCAGAGGCCGTGGGCAGTGTGGGCCACTCCGTCAGCATTCCATAACAGCAGCTGCCACACACGTCCCTCTCTCTCACTTTCCCTCTCTCTCTCTCTCTCTCTCTCTCTCCCTCTCTCTCTCTTTCTCTCTCTCACTTTCCCTCTCTCTCTCTCTCTCTATCTATCTATCTATCTCCCTTTCCCCCTTTCTTTCTCTCCTCTCCCTCTTTTTCTCTCTACATCTCTCTGTTTTCCACTCTCTCTTCTCTCTCTCTCACACTCTTTTTTTCTCTTTCTCATTCTTTTTTCCAGATTTCATCTCTATTTTAATGTTGTATACACATTCACCCATAGTTACAAGCACACACAAAAATAAACATGCATATAGTCATTATTTTGCCATGAGAAATAACTCTTGGATTGGTGCAGAGGCTGATTGAAATATGTCTCCATGAGTTTATCTGGGTCTCAAAGGGACCCATGCATTGCTGTGTGTGCACTGCAGATGGACTCCCTTGAACCGAGAAACCATTAGACAGCCTCTTGACCATAGTCCCTTTCTCACAGTCAGGAAGCAACAGATGTGGGATCCACATCCTATTGGATCTCACTGAGCTGAGGGGTATGTAAGGATTGAAAAAGTGAGAACTGTGGACGTGGCTTTCAGAGCTTTGGTCTTCATTAAGAGAGTAGAGCAAGAATGAGGAAAAAAGTTGGACAGACATGGCGTTTAATGCAGTCATAGTATTTAGGCAGAATTTATATCAGACATGTGAGTAGAGTGTGGACAGGAATATTGCCTCAGAGACTGCACATTTAAGACAAATGTGTTATGCACGGATATACTGTTATCAGAATGTTATGTAGCCTATGCAAATGTTTTCACTTTCCTTAATTTATATTATGCAGGCTATGTCCTAATATAATATAAGGCTTGATCCAGCAACAATACATGGAATGAAATTTCATGCTATTTAATGACCACTTGTGTTTCATAATAGTCTGTAGTAATCCTTCCTTTCATCTGGGCTTCTCTCATTTTGAGGCTATTTGAGATGCTCATAAACTGCTGGGTTGTTTTGAGTATGGAGCTGATTGCTGCTATGTGAACTCATTCCATTGTCAATCACAGCGAAATTTCAAAGCATGCGGTTGCAGATCTAATGAAAAGAAAGCCATGAGCACGGCCCCTCCCAAATGCTTGTCCTCCAAAACTGGGTGGGGTTATTAATCTTGAAGAAGAAGCATCAGTTGTAGTCTTTGTGTTTAACATTTCATGGATTTGCAGTAGATTGGAACTCATTTAGCAGCTCAGATCGGTTTAGATTTCCTTCAGGACTGTGTCATCGACACAAGAGAACAGAAAAGCCTGTGTCCATGTTCTTCAGCAGTTTTAGTCACAAACACAAGCAAAAATGATATTTTGAATCCAATGTTGTGCACTAAGTCTAAAACTGTAATGCAAAACAGTCACTACTCTGGTTGCATTAACTCATAATGCTGTCCTACTGACTGGAATGGTTTAGTTACAAGCAACTCAGCGAGGAAGTTCAGAATGAGTTCACTGAATTAGACAAAGTACAGAAGGAGGACGAAGGAAGACTATTGGAATTAGCAGAAACGTATTTCAATTTTGATAAAGTCATTGCCATGAGGGACAATGTATCAAAGTAAACGTATTCTCTATAAATATTACAGCAGGTCATAGTTTTTCATCACCTTACAGCATCAGAAAACAGCCCATTATAATCCCACCTTTCCATCTTTTCCATGTTGACATTTCTGATCATATATTACTAGAAACTGACTGGAAGCAGTGTCACACGGTCTTTTTCATTACTCAAGGACTTTCTTTAAAATGTAATAGGTGTAATACATCATGTTGTGACCCGACCATACATCCAAACACAGGTTTGAGCCGGTGAATAGTTTGGAGCAAAACTCTGTATGGTGGGAACACTGTAACAAGAGAGATAAGAGACATGAAAGATGAAAGAAACTTTTTCAAGGCTTGTTTAACATCCTTAAATGCTAACAAATATGTTCCATATCTCAAATTATATTTGTACCGTAGTCAGAAGGCAGTGTTTTGTCATTTTAATCTGAGTTGGATATTTTTTACTTTTTACCAAGGTAAAACTAACCCAACCCATCAACACATCCTGCATTTTGTCATTAACCAAGCTCATTGATTCATTGTTTGTGTCTCTGTGGCTCGTCTCTGTGTCTGTGAATGGGTCCCATCAGTTATCATGTCCATCGCTCTACTCATCCGAAGCAGAGTGATGATATAATGCCCAGTCATTTTGCTTCTCGCTAAGCTAGCTAAGCTGCACATCATAAGGTCAGCTCTGCACGGTTTACAGTGTGAGTCATGCCATTGGGACAGTGGATGGCAGTAGTACTTTGATGTTTTTTGACAAGTTAGTCTCTGTCCCCGTTTTGAGCTTTTTTTTTTCTAGTGTCTCTTGCCTGCCTTGTCTTTGCCTCCTCTCCCGTGTGCTCTGTTCTCTCACTGCTGGAATGGGGAGTGGCAGGCACTCGGAGCTCTCGACGCTACCGTCATGGCCGAGCCCAGAGGCCGAAAGCCCTGGTGCCTGATCTTTTCTGACAGTTGCACACAGTCTGAGAAGAGCACGCTCTCAAAACACGTGGCCTCGCCATTGTTCATCAAGTAAAAGCCACTTGATCCACTAACTTCGCCAAAGTAAAAAGTTCCTCTTGCGATTAAGTGGGTGCAGGCTTTTGGAGACTGCTGAAAGTCGGTTTTCTTACCGCAAGGCGTAGCTGGTTGGTCACAGTTGATTTATTTCCAATTTGTTTGCCACTGAGCCCAGGGTTTGTTTTTGTTTTCTCTAGTGACTAATGCTTGGCTGTACTCAAAGAGACAAATACTTAAGAAAGGCTGTTTCGATCATGATATTCTCCTGGGAGAATGGCTAAATCACACACCACAATAGACAAAGGAAATGCATTCACTCTACATGGGACTAAATTATAACATTTTATTAAGGGTAGTGTTGCATATTCAAGTCAAGCCATGACCCATCCCCTTTGGTTGCATGTGAGATGTTCCAAGAGTGCTCTACCCCCAATGCAGAATGATAATCTAGAGAGAATCCCACATGGGTGGGCAATCATGGGTGGGGGGAAGTTGTTCGTGAAGTTCCCTCATTTGAAGCACTCTCTAGTTCTGACCCAGTGAAAAACTCCACTCTGACCCACTTCTGACTAAGGGTTTGTTCTAGATCCTCTTCACTCAATTAAGCAGCCATAGAGAGGTTACCATGACAGCCAGCACCGTGGCAGAGGCCCCCTGCTCTCAGTCTCCATCAAGGTGGGATTGTTAGATGTCCAGATCATGTCAGAGATCATCATAGTCATCACAGGCCTACGTACACTCTTTGTTGACCTCTCTCTCTACCTCGCTCTCACTCTTATTCAGATGTTCTTTTCATTTTTGTACAGTACAATGACTTTGCAATTGAAGAGCTCTTTTCCAAAACGCTATATATCCGTTTTAAAAAATGCTCATAAATGATGTATTTTTATTGTTTTTCTCAGCTAATATCAGTAAAATCACTGTTGTTTTGTTTGAATTCAGTAAGGACAAGTTTGATAACATTAACCCAGCTGGAATTGTGCCAATGTTACCTAAGAATATAATTAAAATGGCATTTAAATGGCTGTTATAGCGTTTTGGAAGAGAACTCTTCAATTGTGACATTATTTTTTGATTCTGCTGTCTACTGTCTGCTATCCCTGCTCTCTATTAGATAATGAAACTGTTATATTGGTGCGCCTTATTAAATATTCCACTTGGATCAATATGTTGAGTATCCCGGTGATGATTACAGTTAGGTTGTTGATGGTGTGTTTTAGGCATCAGTGCTTAACATAGAAATGACTCGAAAGAAGCTTGTGCTGTTTTGAGTGTGTTTGAATGTGAACCACCTGACCCCATCATAAAAGCAAGAAAGATAGCAGCAGGTTCCATTTAGTTCTTTCATTGTGAAGTATGTGGTGGTGGGTCATGTGTCAGCAGCCAAGTGGAAATACCATTTGGCATGTGTATGTGTGTGTGTGTGTGTGTGTGTGTGCTTTCGTGGAAGGTCAGGTGTCACGCTGACAGGTTTGCATTTTCTCTCTGCGTGCCATTTCTCCACTCTCATTACCACTGAGCATGTGCTCAGAGCTACACATGAATTATCAATGTGTGAGAAGTCACACTGCTGAGCCCGCAGGATGGCTCACATACTGTACGTGAAATTAGTGTCGATCACGCATGTGTCCACATTGATATACTGTATGTATGTAAGCAAGCCATCTCAATCAGGTACACTTTCATGTAGGCTACATTTATATGTCTTCATCAGGAACATCTACAGTACTATGCCGTGGTTTCCAAACACTGTTGATTGAGGATGTTGAGTCAAGAATGAATCCATCCAGTGCATTTTCAGCATTCCCACCCAAGTGTTGACTAAACTCAAGACAATAGGCCAACACATCATGGTCAAAGGCTAGTGGTCTCTGTTTATTCATAAAACTGGAGTGTATGCTTGGGTCCTAGCAACCGTGGCCATCATTGACCTTGGGACAGCCGGTTGCGTGAGCTTCTGGGTAATGAATTAGGACACATCCTAGATATATCCAAACACTGACACAATGCCGAGATTATTCTCCGCATTACACGTCAAACCATGCTGAACAATCTTGAGTGTGGACTGGAGCCAAGTACAAAATACAAAGAGTCTCTCTCTCTCTCTCTCTCTATCTCTCTCTCTCTCTATCTATCTCTCTATCTCTCACTCTCTCCATCTCCCTTTCTTCCTCCTCTCAGACCCTTGCATTCAAAATTGATTATACCATCAAAACAAGACCCTGACTTAAGACAACATGAGGCACTTAGTGGCTGCTTCAAGGCTGCTTTAAGAGCAGACAGGAGTCTCTGGCTACTGCACGACTGCCCGGTGTTATTAGCCTTGGCCTTTTGTCAATGGACGAGAGCTGTCATGTCCTGGCAGCCAAAGGGGAGAGCCCCGTATGCATGATTAAGGCATTTTCTGGCTGAATAAATGCCATTATGCCCGACTGGATGTATCCAAACACAGACCTTTTTTTTTTTGCTTCATCCAGCTGGGTGTGACGGGCAGCTCATCTGCTGGGTGTGAAGCTAGCTGGAAATGAATGTAGAGTCGGCTACATTCGTGGTATCCAATGTCTCCGGCGTCTTTAATCAAGTTAATTAGAGGCGTCTATCAATCAAGACGCATTGCAAAGTTTTAGTCGTAAACGTCATAGATGAAGTATCGTCTCATTTCCGTGTCGTTTGTTCATGTTCAGAGCGCAGCAGTAGTTGGGTGTAATTGCTCTGTCCTGGCTTGTTAAAAAGACAAAGGCAAAGATGAAGTTCACACATGGTGAGGTGAGGTGATGTCATGGTTCTGGTAGCACAGTCGTAAGTGGAAAAAGGTGTCTGAAATCTGGAGGTATCTGTCTTAAGAATTTGGCCGGGTAGACCTGGAATGTGGAAAGGGGAAGGGGGCAAAGGGAATGGGAATAGGGGTGGGGGTGGGGGTAGGGTGGTCTGGGGTAGGGTGGGATGGGGTGGGTTTGGTCGAGGGTATCTCTGAATCTAAGGGGCAGATTTTCCGCTCAGAGAGGGCGCTGGGATTGCGTTTCCTCCGGTGGACCCCGTGGCCGCTCCTTCCATATCCTCCTCTCCCGCCGTCCCGTTTCTTCACGGCTCCCGCTGGTATTTCCTGAAGTCTATTGTGCTGGGGCAAGTTTGATCCCTCTTCCCAAAGACCAGCTACACTGCCCTAGACGCACTCTCTCTTTCTTTACCTCTCTCTCTACCTCCCTCCCTCTGTCTCTCTCTCTCTCTCTCTCTCCATCTCCCCCTTGTTTCCTACCCTTATTTCTTTTTCCCACATTTTCTCCCCCTCTCTGCCCCACTGCACCAAGCCACTGAAGCTGCCTGTATTTGTCTGCGCTACCCCATCTGAATGCAGCTGTGTGTGTGCGCGTGAATCTGTGTGTGTGTGCATGTACTGTGTGAGTGGGTGAGTGAGTGAGTGAGTGAGTGAGTGTGTATGTGTGTGTCTGTGTAGCGCTGCTGGGGGTTTGTCTGCTCACTTCTGAAGCGGTGCTTTGGGCTCGAGCTGCGACGCATCAGCAGTCATCAGCATGGTAAGTGAAGCCTGTCGTTTGCCGGCGTTTGCTCTTCTGCTCGTGTGTCGGGAGCACAGTCAGGGATCTGAATGCTGTGACAGCAGAATACCTGCATCCTTCTATGTCCGTGTGTGTCCGTGTGTGTGTGTGTGTGTGTCTGGCTGTATAGCTGTCGGACAGTCTGCACCTCTCAGTGCTAGGGTGAGTGCCGGTGTGTGTCTGTGGGATTGTGTGTCCCTGTGTGTGTGTGTGTGTGTGTGTGTGTGTCTGTCTGTCTGTCTGTCTGTCTGCATTCTGCAGAAATGGTGTGTCTGATGAGCATGTCCTCGTGTCCCCTTCAGACGGTCTGTTCCTCTGTCTTTGTGTGAGAGAATAAAGAGGCTCTGTGTTGTGATCAGTCAAAATGTGAGGCGATATTAGCTCCGCACCTAATCTGGTGCACAGCTGCCTGTTTTCTGGTCACTCTTGTTTTTGTTTTGCTCCTGTGTGTGTGTGTGTGTGTGTGTGTGTGTGTGTGTGTGTGTGTGTGTGTGTGTGTGTGTGTGTGTGTGTG
>JASCQY010000477.1:7389993-7401458 GCA_030264315.1 Sardinella tawilis
TTAAATGGGGCAACCTGTTTAGAGAGGCACAGAAAAAAGTACTGCAAAGCATAGCAGTGTGGTGGGGTGGTGGTAGCACAGAGGAACCTGGCCAGCATGGCCAGCATGGTAGTAGCCTGAAAAAATTGTTTTGGGTTTGAATCTCAGCTGCCACCGTCGTGCCCTTGAGCAAGTCACTTAACCTTTAGTTGACTCTAACAGTAATTTACAAATGTAAGTCACTTAGAATAAAACTGCCCTCTAAATGTATAAATGTAAATGCATATTCATAACACAGACATCCTCTTTTCCTATTCACACACATATACACATACAGTACATTATACGTGTATGTATTGATTGAACACATAGGAAATCTGTTTTGAAAGGATTTGAAAGTATTGTTGTTTGTTTATTTATAACACTGAGATGTTGATGCTACTGAAGATATTGAGTTGCATTTGTCACAGTTTGTGCTGTCATGCTGTGTTTCTTCAGTAGTGACCATGCGCTTTGTTTGCTTGATCAGTAAGCTCACCAGGGAGAGTGGCACTGACTTCCCCATACCCATGGTGCCCGGCGTGACGGACAGCGAGACGGAAAAGCTGATCCGCGAGAAAGACGAAGAGGTACGGCATAGAGCCGAGCACGGACATGAGCACGAGCACGAGCACGAGCACGATCACGGGCATGAGCACGAGCATGATCATGCGCATGATCACGGGAATGAGCACGATCACGTGCACGAGCACGAGCCACAACAGGATCCACATGTAGAACATGAGGCCCATCCTGAGCATCCAGAGGGGTCCTGATAATCGCAGCACTTCCAGAATATTCTACGGCCACGTAAACACAGGGGGCCTCTAAGGGGCAAGCGCTCCAAAGAAAGGCGCATGTTCATGTCCTGGAAGGGTGTGGTTCAGGAGATGGGGAAAAAAAAAACTAAAAATAAAAACATAAAAAATGCCTTCCCTCAGTAATTATGACATCTCACCATGGGATGGTCCAGCCCCACATAGAAATAGCGACAATGCAATGTATTAAAGTAGACTAGTCCCTGTTGTTGGGTGTTAAGCTATCCTCACGAGACTGCCTAGTCTGAAGCAGGCCTGCACCGCTCAGCAGTCAAGCACTTTAGGTGTGTGTGTATCTGTCACTTGCATGTGGTGCTGGGAAAAGAGGAGTGAGTGTCAGAGCTCCCATCGGAGTCTTGAATCGTCTCAGCTGCTTCTAGGCTTTTCATTGTAAGATCTCAATCCATTATTAATCCAGTACCATCATAAATGAAAGCTTATTTGTGACGGTAGTGTGCTGGTACCAAAGAAAAATCACCATTTTCTTTGTAATATTTTGCAAAGTCGCTTGTGCAGTCAGGATTATTCAAGCAGCTATTAAGGTGCAGTATTTATAAACATTTGCAACGCCACCTTGGCTGTAACTTGAACTACATGTTTTCAGTCCCTGTTGGGCATTGCTGCGTATCCCAAAATATTTGTTTATACAGTTGACTCTGCTTGATGTTTATTCCTTATGTTCATATTAAGATTTTATGACTATTGTGAAAAGCAATCCTCTTAGCATCATATTCTATTGATAAAGCAAAGCTGTGAAATGGATACCAAGGGTATTTGTTATTGTGAAGCATTTCTAAAGAGTATTAGTTCCTTATTTATTTATTATTTATTTATACTGTGGGTTTGTTTTGCGTTGAAACCATTGTTTTCATCTTTCATTAAATTCTTTCAAAATGGTTATGTTGTCGCCCTAATTATAAACCATTGAGTGTATCCACAAGCACCTTCCTCTCCATTGTGGTGTCATAGTCTATAGCCCGAACCGTAAATTAGCCTGAATTCACAACACCAAATGTACATATACAGACATTGAACCTGCTGTTAATCTATTTTTTAAATCAATGGTTGTCAATTTCTTGACATGATCCTGATTTTTTTCACTCAATTTATCGATTCTTCTGCTCACGTGTCAAACAGACCCTGGCACAAATGGGTCAACCTTTTTTTTTTTAGAAGCTCCGCTCTAGAATCTTTGGTTCATAGTTCCTCTTTTGGAGCAGTCATAGTCACATCAAATGATGTATGTTTTAGCTATTGAGGTCTACAGTACATGGCCTGAGGAGCACAAGTAAATGTCCAGTCCTTTGGCCTTGTTTAGCCCACAGTATTGAGGTGATTGGCAAGAGAGTGGTAAGGGTGATGCTCTACTCCATCCCCTGCGCTGGTTGGCCCCCTGATGGTCACGTGATTGGAGCGGCACGCTTAATATTGATTTTTTTTTTTTTCCCTGCAATGACCACAGTGACTGAACAACACTGGTTGCGCCACAGGCCTGGTAGGCCACTCGTTTGTTAATAACAGGGCAGTCTATGCAGAGCAGTGCCCAATAAGAATGTGCGTTGAAAGTCATGTGATCACTTATGACCACTGATGTGAGTTCACTGCTTTGATAGACAACTCTCTTGTGTTTTTTTTTTTTTTTCATCTCTCCTGTCACAGTTACGACGAATGCAGGAGATGCTGCAGAAGATTCAGGAACAAATGCACACGCAGAAAGAAGCATATTAACCACGGCATTCCCGGAGCTCCCCTCCCCATCGCCTTGGTCCCAGCCTTGCAGCAGCCTAACAAGTATCCAGTCACCTTTCAGAGATTCTTCCTCCTTCTCTTCCTCTTCACGTGCCTCCTCAGCAATGTCTCACTAACGTAACCCACCTGGATGAGCCGGGAGACTAAAGAACAGTACGTACCTGGACAACATTGTCATCCTACACCAATGTCTGTGTTCCATTTGTGATTTGTGGAGACATCTGACTGTCACACTCAAGCATGAAGAAATCAATTCAAACCGCATTCACTGTAACAGACTTGTTGGTACAGTCCTTTACATGAGAAAATGTAGACAAAACACGGCTGCAGACTTGCAGACCACTATAGATACTGTAGAATGCAATTTAAGATACTCAATGTATTTTGGTAGATTCTGTAGATAGACACATTGTTGAAGTTTACAACATTTACAATACCTGACAATTATGAACAGTGTTTGCAGGTCAGTAGCAGTCTCAGTGAGGTTGTACCGTAAGTGAGAGAATTTGCTAAAGGTATGTCTTCCCATCACCTGCTTCATAGCTTGCCATTTTGGTGTATGCACAATGTAATTCCCAAGATTATTTTGTAATGGCTTGTTCTATAGAATGAAAACAGCATAATTATTTAATTATTTTATACAATGTGATAAGATTTGTTTGTACACTTTTTTCTTTAAAAAAAAAAAAAGAAAGAAGAAGTAATAATAATGCCATCGGTTCTTCTGTATGTGCTCACTTTTGTTTATATTGCATCATGAAATTAGAAGAGAAATGCTTCTTTTTTTTTGCTAAATAGTTTTATTTTCTTATCAACACAAATGAAGTACTGTAGAACAATAGGTGGCTATTTTTCATGGTAACTTGTATTACTCGTATTCATAAAAGTTGTCCAGTCTTTACTAAGATGTCAAATGCCTTGAATTTTTTGTTTGGCCCCGTGATTGTTCCATGCACCAAGGGGGCTGGCTCTTTTACAGTAAGCTAATTTTGAATGCAAACAGGTGGCTAGAAGATGTCATGGATGAAGTGTGTATGGTCATTTATAAGCAATGATGCGTCATTAAGTTTTAAAGTTTTTTTTTTGTAAATATTTTCATAATAACTACACTTAGGTCTGAAGGAAGGGCCATTGTGCTTATGATAACGCTAGCCAGAGGCTAAAGTTTTGTTCAAATGTTTAAATATTTTTTGTTGTGACCATTAAACCAATGGAACATTTAGAGATGTCAAGTCTATGGAGAAATGCAATTTGAAAGCAGATGTTTTTGATGACTGTGTTATATAAGTCTTCAGTTCCCCTTAAAATGGCCAGTTGATGGCCATATCTTTACTCTCAGGCCCAGTGATGAAGTGGTCATTGAAATCTCATTGCAGTACATTTTAATCTCACATTAAGATAAAAAAACTGTTTTGTTTTTTTGTTACAGAGAGTTAATGATGTGACCACTGCAAAGTATTGTTGTAATCAAAATGGTTCTCAAGAATCATCTTTATCAGAATTTATTATTTTATTTTTCAACATGTGTTTCTGTTTAAAAAAAACACAAAAAGCAGCTTGTTGTGGTTTTCCCTGCATTACTGGCAATGTTGTCCATAGGTCCTATTTTTTATAAATTGAATACAATTTTAGGTTTATTACGATTTTTTTGTAAAAACATATTTGAGTTCCTATTTAGTATCAGTAGCAACTTTAGGCTACTATAACTTCATTAAAATTCCGTAAATGTAATAAACGTAGGTGTAATGGGACAAATATGAAACACCAGAATTATTGTATACAGAATGTATCATCTAAAGATCAAAGTCATTACGGTGAATGACTTATATCACTCAACATTGTTTCCTGTTGCAGTCTGAGCATGCTTTCAAATAATTTTTCTGTTATGGGGAACAATTTTTATAAAACTGTGCATATCTTTGCATATACAACAAGGCTTCCTAATGTTGTATGCAAATAGAGGCGTCAGGTCCATACACCTTCACTGGAGGGTGTCCCTCCATGTTATACAGTACAGTGCTTCCTACATTTAAAAATCATATCCTTTGACATGAAACTTTCATTTTATCTACTTTTTTCCCCTCAGCAAACGCATGGATCACATTTGTTTGTTTGTTTTCTTATTTACTTCATGGAATAAAATATTGGTCATATGTGTATGTACTATTTTGAGAATATTATGAAAAGGTGATGTATGCAAAACCTTGACCAAAAGTCTAATAAATTATTACATGTTTGAAATGGGATTTTGCATGATGGCTTTTGTTCATTGTTCTCAGTGTTACATAGCCTATTATGGCTCAGTTTAGCTATACTGTACAGTATATGTACTGTATATGAATGCAATTTGGCCAGTGATACATCATGTGAAAGTAGTACTGACACCATCTAAATGTGAATAATCTGAATTACAGTTTTTCTGATTGATAAAATGCTAATAGTGATTCTTTTGGCACAATTTCTAAACCTATTCAGACTTGTATCAAATCTATTCAAAAAGTTTGCCAAACTTAAAGTTCAATTAAAGCTTTGCACTCAGTTTGAAAATCTGTAACACAGGTTTTGCCAAACTGTAAAACTCACGGCTTTCGACTCAGTTTGCAATTTTATAGCACACTTTTAGAAAAACTATACTCACTGACGTCCTCTATTCACACTATTCTCAGAATTGCCTTTCTATATTGACATTTGTCAGAGCACTTTTTCATAAATACTTCACTAAACATTCAAAACTTCAGAATTGACAAGTAAGGATTTGGTCTGTATTACAATATACTGTAGGGCAATATTGGACAGAGAGTGAGAGGTGGAAGAATACAGTAAGATGAGTGGGGGAAGTGAAGAAGTAAGTGAGAGAGTGAACAAGTTTGAGAAAAGTGTAGGAAGGATGAACTGCACAACCTTCAAACTTCAAAATCTCTGAATTCTGTTACATATAGAAAAATCCTTCCTGTAAATAGCACTTTTCACGCCCTCTCATCGTAGACCTGCACAATTTCCATATTTGGATACCTGCATGCATGATACTATGATAGAATACATGAATTCCACACAAAGTTACTGTATAGGCTACAGAAAACCAATATGCCCTGCACACTGGGTAAGCAAAAGCCAAACGTGTTTTGCATTGTCACTGCATTGTGCAGTGGCTGCTTTGTGTGCTTACTGATATTATGGGTTGTGTGTACTGTTGGGTACAAAAATACCATTTTTTAAAGAGTGTGAACAGTTTAGCAAAAAGTGTTTTTGCAATTAGTACAAAAACATGCTTTTGTGAGTAATCTACTGTGTTTTGCTATTTGAGTGAAAGGTTTTGTGATTTGTGTGTAGGGTTTTGCAAAAAAAGCCAACGTTTTCAAAAATTGCGTCTGTAATACACCTTATTTTCTGATGGAGGCTTCTTAAGCTTCCTGTGACTGTGGATGCAACAGTAGTAAGTTGCTAAGAGGTTTTCAATATTTTACTTCAAGATGTTTGAGTCTCTACCACAAGAGGGCAGTAAACTGCCATTGGGGCCAAATCACTTTTGAAAATGTCCTTTGACTTTTGACTAGAATCAGCTAATTGAAGCATCGCTCCATCCTCCTAGTCGTCCATTTAAAAGTTAGACTACAAAATTTTCCATCTTGTTGTCATCAGTGCTTGCCAAAAAGCATGCAAACAACACATTGCTAAGCTGTAACTTTCATCAGATTAATCATGTTCAAAGCACTACTCTGCATCAATAAGTAGTTGCATCAACATCTGGGTGATTTGCCAGTTGTGTGTAGGCGTTTGTTTGGGTATCATTTGTAGTTTGAGCTTGCACTAATGCTTGCACTGCTTGTACAAACAGCAGCGTCCTCGTATTGGTGGTGTCACAGATGTAAATGTTCAACTATTTCTGTAAAAAGGAACCAGCTGTGTTAACCTGTTGACTAGCTAACCTTTGTCATTACTTTATTACTCGATAGCCCTTTAACCATTTTAATCATGTCATGAAATTGTTCCATGACATGAAGTACCAGTGAGTGCATGAGTGAACATACAAGTGAAGCTAAGTACTGATTAGATATAATCTTATACATGGACTGATATTTGGACTGGAATGATTCTAGCAGAAGCAATAGCAAGGAAGACTTATGACTGGCAACCTCCTAAATTCCTACATAACTGTGGCTTTTAGAGGATGTTGGACAAATGTTCTGGCATTGCATGCAAGTCCAATCAAGGGGGCCATTAGATTGCAAGAGGGACACCCAGACGGCCTTCGCAAACCCTTGTTAAAAGGCCACGACCATTAACATCCTTCCTCTGCCTGAGAGACCAAAAGTGGGCCTGCTGTGGGCCACTGATGCTGTTGCATAATCTCTGAGGGTAGCTGGGGAGACGCCAGCCATCAACAAGCCCAGCGGGACCTCAAGAATGTCAAGAAACAAACCCACGAATGGGGTCCAGCTTTTCTGTGCAGTGCACTAGCACACTAAACAGAGATTTTCTGGTGTCACACACTTAGAGTGCGGATTAGACAAAGAGCAAGAGCAATTTATTACAGTAACAGGAGTACACTGTTGAATAACCCCCCTCTACCATTTAAAGTCAACTTAATTCCCTGTTCACAACTAACCAAATGTTTGAAAGAGATTTAAAAACAGTTCCTCGGAACATACCGTATGCAGCCTACTTTGTTTTTACTTCACTCTGGGCTAAGGGTGTTCTCCCTTGAGATCATATATTTGAACAGTTCATTCTGGGTTTTCCATAAATGCTAATCAAAAAAGGAACTTCGCCACTCATATCATACAAGCACACTGACTTGTTTTGCATGTTTCTGTGTTTTGTGTCACTGGAATAAAAGAGGTGTATAACTTCAGATCTACTGTCACGATATTCACAAGTTTATTGGCCTTAATGAACCATGTGTATGCAATGAGTTCATCATTTCTGTTTTATTCTTCCACCAGGTAAACTGGCTGTCATTTGATCAGGCAGTAGGTCTATGCAACAAAAAGACCTAGTTTCGGCTTGCTGAGGTACAACCTCTGACCTGGATATTGGCAACACCAGACTGCCTGAATGTCTTTGGTGATTAGCTGGCAGTGGCATGATAACAACTGTTTGCTTGTATCTCCTGACACTGTGGCCTCTGATCTATCCATGCAGCAGAAGCACAATGGGGTCAGCTCCTGTGCAAAAACATCATCCATGTTTACATCAGTAGTGTGATGTCTAAGAGGTAAGAGTGGGAAAATATTCTTCCCTGATGGAAATACACAGCTGGATCTCAAAAATCCAAGTTCATCAAGACTTATAGAGATGAGATCATGGAGCAAAAGAGGAACACAATAATTAGAAGAATACTAAAGCAAAGCACACACATGGGATCATGATGGGAGTTAAAACTCCATCCAATGACTGAAGCTGAAACCCCAGGCCAACTGTTCAGACATTGCTATCTCTTAGTCATTACGCTGAGCAATTATTTGGCTTTATTCAGAGAAATGCATCGACTTCGCAGTGCAAATATACACTGAAATGATTCATAGAAAATACCTCATACGTAGCAGCGACTGTTGAAAGAACTGTCAGTTATTTATTGATGTGGTCAAATGTTTCTGCAGCAACATGTTGGGGTGTGAGGACCAGGAAGAGAATAGGGGCCAATATAGATCAGTCTCCTTTCATCTTCAAGAGCAGGGGATAGGCCATTAGCACATTTTATGTGAACATGAGGAAATAAGGAAGCGAATAAACAAAAGGTCTGAGACAAATGGCCCCTTCTAACACAGAGGCTTTTTTTCTTGAAAAGAAGCACAAAACTCAACATGAATATCAATTAAGTAGGAGGAGATTTACCAACAGCTTTTCCAGTGGTTTCCCCTCTTTGGGCGGAATTCTCCCATGTGTTCTCCCGAGTCCAGAAAAGCACTTAGTGATGCACTTTTCGATCATTTGTTAGTTATACAAATTACTTAAGTCTGTCACTTACACTCCATAAGGTCAGTGTGTGTTCTAGAGACAGACTAAAGTCATTTTCAAAATGTACACAGGCTCAATAGCAAAGAGCTATTTTAAGCGCTTTTTTTGGACTTGAGTATAAGGTAGGCCTATGTGGGAGAAGTCCGTCCATAGCGCACAATATGCTAATGGCATTGAGTTTTAAGTAAAAAGACAAAATAATTACTGTAACATTTTTGGCCATTACAGTTAGTTATCATTTGTCGTTTAGTCATCTAAAATCTTTAAATAACGGCTTAGTCTATCATCTATCTGTCAACAAAAATACTGAAGGCTGTATACTTTCCTGACTGTTGTAGGATAGGGTCAACTGCCAACACAGGGACTGCTAAAACACCTTGAGTCATACACCAATATGCCACTGCTGATCAATGCACAGGTCATACATTCAACTGATAATACCATGTGTCACTGTTAGTCATCAGTTATATTGCGCAGCATAGCTGAGATCCTGCTGGGGTAGGTTCACCACATACTGTAGATTGACAGGTCATTGTGAGAGCATGGAGTTCAAAGCTGACTGGAGAGAGACAGAGTAAAACTTTGTAACAGGCAGAGAGCTATAAACTCTGCTCCATGAAGCTCTATCTGAGAATGCCTCAGATGATAAGCCATGCTTGTGCTTCCTCTTAAGCTTTCCATCAACCTTGCTGTACCTCACCCACTGTCTCTAGGCAACTATCACTAAGGTGATTTTGGTCCTTTGTAACGAGGTAATTCAAGTTCAGCTAAATCTCTTGAAAAAGCCATGTGCATTTTTTTCTGTTCTTGTTGGCACTGTCGCTGGGAGGAAGGCATTTCTAGGGATTGCCTTAATACTCTTTTCATCACATTGTCCTCACGCTCCATGGTTGAGGCCAGAACATTTCTTATATTTGCTCCCTATTTCATTTGTATACAGAAAAATAGCTCCCTTTCTTTTGAAAATAAAAATGAGAAGTACACAACTTATTTCAGTTCATGGAATTCTTGTATAATTTCAGATTGCTTCATGGTGGGCCAACGTCTTTTGCACCGTTAACTGATCTGTGGTTTGTGGATCTGTGGATTCAATGTAAAGAGGCCAAAAGAGAACAACTGGTCAACATGGACCTATGATAATACATTGCCATGCTGACTATTGATAAAATGTAACTGCTGTGATAATTTTATTCCTGATAGGGACCTCTGATTGCTTACGTTGTAGAGTCTGATGGTGGCTGTTCAAAGGTCATCTGGAATGGCAGTACATGTCAGGGAGACCTGTAAGGACCTACATACCAACACAATTGGGTGAGGTAAACCAGGGCAAATACTATGAAGTAGAATGTGTATTTTTAGCCTACCATTGTTCCCAGTCAGTGACGATATAATAGCAATGTATTAAAATAACAGTAAAGGAACATTTCATTTGTAAAGTAAAGGCAACAACTTTTACATGAGTGCACAAATTGATAATATTAAAATGTTTCAACAAGGAGAAATGAATAAATGCCACCTCAGAACTCAAAGCCAGCGGTCATTTGACATCAAAGCATCAAATCACAGACAAGCTGGCTGCATTATCCAGAATGCAGTGAAGGGGGAGGGAGATGGTGCAAATAGAGTGAGATGAGCCAGCAAAGGGACTGGGGGGAGGGGGGTGGGGTGTTTACAGCAGGGGGTTAACTACAGCACCATGGGTAGACAAAGTCAAAAGACAATAGGTTGAGGTATATTTACCAACTGGGGGGAACACTTGACTGGCTTGATTGTAGCTGGTCTAATGATTCTTTTCTCTGTATTTTGTAATAATATCTGAACCAGAGGCCTTCAACATTTTATCGCCCAAGGACCTCTCATCTTTTAGAGACACAGAGAACCTCCATAAGAAACACACTAGTATTGTGGCCTACAGTCTCAAGTAGTTTGTGATGATGTGTCATTAAAGTAATAATTATCAGACTAATATCTGAGACTAATAACTAGGGTTGCACTGAATCCAAGGTTCGGCTTCGGATTCAGCCAAATCTTGGCCTTTTTGACGGGGTTCGGTTTCGGCCAAACCCTAGAGCGCCGACCGAACCAAATCCGTGTTAGTGCAATTATCCCGTCAATGTTTAGGAGGAGATAGCCTCCATTGTGCACACTTTGCAGTACAGAGTTGTCTCGTGGTGGAAAAGACACTAAACAGTTGGCTACACAACATCTCCGCTGTTAAAACATCTCCGCTGTTAAAACATCTCCACTCAAAGCATTTGACGGAGTACGAGTTGTGCATGGCTGAATCTAACATCAGTGAGACACTAAAGCCTGTACACTGAATGACTTTAAGTTGAAAATTTCAGTGGTGTTTGTTAAGCGTGACTATATTTAGCCTAGATAGGCCTACGAAATACTAGAATTGAAATTGGCAAGTCATTGCATATGTTATTACAGTTCAAAAACAAAATAATAAAATATTCCTTCTGGATAAAGTTTTTTTTTTCCTATTAAGAAAATGATATTTGATGTTTTTCATGGCATAATGTATTAGCTGATGATCGGAGTAGGATTCGGTATTCGGTTTTGGATTCGGCCGATTCTTAAGTAGTGGATTTGGTATTCGGCAGAACCTGAAAAATCAGGATTCGGTACATCCTTAACACATCCTCTTGTTTTTTAGTAAAGTAGTATTACATGTACTGTAGTAGTAGTAAGTAGTAGAAACCAAAACGTTTGGTGGATCTCCTGTAATGACTTATTGACTTATTCAACCCTACAAGAGTCTCTTCCTTATCATTTTTCTTCCTTTCAGTTTCTCTATTGCTCATCCATTTGCTGAATCATACCTTTAAAACTGTAATGTACTTTAATGTGTGTGTGTGTGTGTGTGTGTGTGTGTGTGTGTGTGTGTGTGTGTGTGTGTGTGTGTGTGTGTGTGTG
>JASCQY010000477.1:7410042-7427162 GCA_030264315.1 Sardinella tawilis
CCAAGGCCGTTGCTGACCTGCGCGAGCAGATGGGCAAGCAGGAGGGTCTCGGTGAGGAGCTGAAGACCAAGCTGATGAATGTCTACCAGACCCTCGCCAAGGCTTTCACCAAGGCCTAAATTCTCTCCCCTCTCACCTCCCCAAGGTCCTCTCCCCCCCCACCTCCCTCACTCACAACCCTATTAGACCTCTTAGATCACAACAGAACAATTTACTTGTAAAACCAGCTGTTAGAACTAAGTGCGGTGAAGCAGCTTTCAGCTTTTATGCGTTTCAGTTATGGAACCAACTTCTTGAGGTAATCAAAAAAGCTCCTACTGTTACAAACTTTAAGACTAGACTAAAGACTAAGCTGTTCTCAAATGCCATCTGCTAACTGCCGAATTTTATGCTTGCATTTTTTAATTCTTATTACTGCTATATTTTGGTCCTATTTTTATTTCTATTTCTGTAAAAAAAATTTAACCTTTTATCTACTATTTATCATCTACTGCAGACGTGCCCAACCAGTCGATCGTGGTCTACCTGTCGATCGCAGACAGAGTTTCAGTCGATCCCGAGAAATTTTTCTAATCATGGGCGAGTTTAACCGATGCACCAGTTTGCTACAGTTCCCTGATTGAACTAGCCTGGCTAACACCAGCCTAAACCTCAAGTGGCAGAGCTCCACCGTCAGGGCAAAGAAGATTGAATGGAACTTGCTCGTTATGAGCAACAAATTCAAAACATTCGGATGGAGTTTGAGCGCCGGTTTACTGACTTTGTGTTAGGGGTGCTCAATTATGGAAAACAAATCATAATTACCATTATTTTGGTCAATATTGAAATCACAATGATTTGTGGCTGCACAATCACAATCACAATGATTATTTTTGGCTGCACAATCATGATTATTTTTCAGTTTGAAAACAAGATGCATCCAGCATTTCTCTCCAAAAATAGAAATAGAAAATGCTCTTATCGAAAATAATAAAAATAATAAAAATATGTATCCAGCTGCATTGGTAGGGTGCATATCACTGAATACTTTCCATCTCCTTCAGGAAATCTGAGCCAAGTGTAGCCTATGCCAAATAAATCATTTCAACTCAATTATTGCAGTTTGGAGATTGTTTCAACCAAAAATCAGAATCACGATCAAAATTCGATTAATTGCACAGCCCTACTTTGTGTCCATTTGGTAGATCTCAGCATGCCATCAACTTCAAAAGCAGATCTCGGTTAAAAAAAGGTTGGGCACCCCTGATCTAATGTGTGGTATTATGCATTTGCACTGACACTTTTCTATTTTTACTATATGAAATCTTAAGATTTCTTTCTACTTTTTTGCACTTGTTAAGCACATTGAGCTGCCTTTTGTGTATGAAATGCGCTTTATAAACAGAATTGCCTTGCCTTGCCTTTTCCATTCAAACTAAACATGTGAAATGCTTGAATATTCTGTCATACTGCTGCTTGTTAGAGAGAACTTGTGTCTTAACATTGTCTGTTCAATAAAATTCAGACCGTTTCATACTATTTGCACTGTTTCGAGAACATCATTGCATTGTTATGACACTCATATATTTGTGTGGAAGTCAAACAGGGTTGTACACAATTCAGAACTGAATTGAGAATGAGCTCTAAATTCCAATTCAATTCTTGAATTTGAATTGAAATTTACATTGAGGTTGTAAATAAGAATCAGAATTGCAATTCAAATTCGACTGCAGGAAATAGAATTGGAGTGCCATGAAGTTCAAAGAAATTCATGATACATCCCAGTAATTAAGGTATATTTCACAATGAAGCTTTACAGTATCATATATGATTAAATGTGAATTACATACAGATATTATTGTATGGACTACTCAATACTTAATTTAGTAAATAGCCCTTGTTTCCACAAATTAACATGTTGTCCAAACATTCAGGACATTTCATTCAGGAATCCAAACAAGGTTATTGAGGGCCAGGGCAGATTTAAGGGAAAGTATGCTCAATGCTGTCTGTACTCCATTTGGAAGAAACTGTATGTTAAAAGTATAACATTTTCATCAGGTTTGCAATTCAAATGCAATTCAACATCTAGTAGGGTGTAGCCAATTTGAATTCAAATTCATTCATAAAATCTGAAATTATCCATTTATCACAACCCCAAAGTCAACCGTCATTCCCCTTTTTGGAAGGATCTTTTGCAAAGTTAGCATACAATAACTAAGAATAAACAAATTCACAATTCATGAATTAATCTTGAGCAAACTTCAAATTTTAAAGGCATTAGTGCATCCTTCCTACTGCAAATGAAATTCAATTGAATTTTAACAGCCTTTCACAGTTCAGTACTGAATTTCACACAAACTTGAGATTGAATTGCGTTACAGCATAAAACATTGTACTGGTGAACATCTAAGGATCAGAGAAATGTGGTCAAACTTAGGACTCCTATAGGACTCTATAGGTCCTTGGTTAACTGGGTAAGGAGTAGGTAAGAACAACATAACAAAGAGCAGTAAGGATATAGGCTACTTTGTGTGTAATGTTTGCATAATTACACAGTAAGAATCTTGCAAATTGTGAGGATGAAGCAGAGAAAATGCAATGCTGCCCAGACAACTGCTAATGAGATTTGGGGCATCTGAAATTTTATGAATAGGACACACTCCTGAAACTGTATTAAAAGTGAATGTTCGGGCTGTTCATCGATTCATAAAAAATGTGTCAAATAAATGTAACCTATAGGCAGGGTGAAATGTATTATAACTTGCCCAAGGATAAAAAGAATGCCTGCATCATAGAGGGCAATATTAACAGATCAAGGAGATGGCTTTCATAGTTTGTGTTATTCCAGCCGACTTATGCAGTAAATTCTCTATAATATACTATACTATAATATACTTTAATCTGTTCATACTTTTGGTGACGTTGATCTTACAGTACGTATGCCTTACTTAGTACTCCACAGGCCATTTAACGCATTTCCCCTAAATTGTACTTTTTGTGCCAAATGCAAAGAACTGAGGTCACAGCAGGACACCAGTCCAGTTGCGTAGTACATTAAACCACTGCTGGTCACAGATATAAGGCCAAATCTATTATCTTGCAGATGTATTAATGAGGATTATTCAACCAAGTGACTTCTCCTAAACATTTTGTCAACTCTTTAACATATTTTGTTTTTGACAGTTAGGCTATTACAATGACATAGACTCGAGCAGTGAGGAACAGTAGGGTGACACCAAGTGGTCAAATGACCACCAAATCCTACCAATGTAATGCCGTTGGTCACAGGTAGGTTACTACCACAGATATATACTGTAGAATATAGTATTCTATATCTCTATGGTTACTACAGCACTATTACCTATCCTATCAAGAGGGCTGTTTTGTATATTTAGATTTACAATATTATCTATACGGTATTGACATGATTTGTGAGAATCTAAACTAATGGTGAAATTATATTATGCAATAAAGAAAAAATATAGCAAACACAGCATGTCACTGAAAGACTGACCAGTTGCACAATTTTACAACATTTCATTTTATGTGTGCTCTAAGAGACTTGATAATTTCATGACAAAATCTCTGCTCTGAGATAATTTTTTGTGTCAGGCATGATAAATGATATTTCAAGACCACATCTCCAGACATTAACTAGAATCTCCTCTTTAACCATCAGTGTCATCCGTGTGTTTGCTACCCTGCAGCTCTGTTAAGAGCTTACAGGTTGAGATCCAGGCTAATCACCTTATCTACAGGTTTACCTGCTCTCCACACCAGCCCCCAGAGCCAAGCCCCGCAAGTCTGAGGGGATTGTGGATTAAGTGGTGGCTGAGGACAAATCTCTCTGTGGAGATGGTGCAACCCTTTTTAGCACCATCTAATCCAAGACAGATTACAGGCTCTGATTTTTAGGCCGGCGGCATCATACTGTTTGTATGAGTCTGAGCTATGGGTGTCCTT
This sequence comes from Sardinella tawilis, assembly GCA_030264315.1. Taxonomy (NCBI): domain Eukaryota; kingdom Metazoa; phylum Chordata; class Actinopteri; order Clupeiformes; family Clupeidae; genus Sardinella; species Sardinella tawilis. Next base: position 7,413,988 of record JASCQY010000477.1, read on the forward strand.
TAAATGAGTGGGGATGGAAAAGTATTTTTCCACATAATTTGCTAATGTTTTTTATCGTAAAGCCTCTATAAACAGGTGCAAGTTTATCTAGTGCAGTTAATTATTAAGAAGAAAACAGTGGCCTATCCACAAGACATAGCCTATTATTAGCTATCTCTCTCACACCATAACATATCAACTTAGAATCAACCATGGTGATTGGCAGACATTCAAATAAAACAAAATACAAACTTACAGTATTTGTTTGATTCTTTGACAGATCATGATTGGCTGTCCCCGTGGTGGCAAGTAATCCTGTTGAAGAGCGTGCAAACATTTATACTTAAAATTTGTGGAGATCCTTCTCAACCTATGCAATTTTGCAGCAGGTCTAATTGGCTGCAATGTTAATAAGAAAATCCATCAAATGATGTTGATCCAGGTTCACGCACATATTACCTCTCCACACTATGTCATTAATAATCTCCACGAGTGAAAACAGATAAATTCACTTGCTTAAGGCCATAAGTGTCACTGATGAATGGGTTGAGCAGGAGAATTTGTCACCAGCTTTTTATGTATGCTTACCCGTGGAGCCTAATTATTGTGTTGGAGAGATAGATAGGACCTGCTCCACAACACCCTTCAGGCAAAGTCCTCTCAACAGTCTCCCACGCTCAGGGTAATCAAACATCCTGGTCTGACCACAAAGGACCTTGTATTTTGGCATATTTTATGTCCTGATTGCATCTTGCATTTCTGTTTGAAGAACCTGCTGTCCTTTTTATACTGTAGACTGCATTAAAGAGACAATTAACATGGTGTTTACAGTGGCTCATTTCAACTCTTCCAACATTTTACATCAAAGAAAATGATAGCGTCTGTGGAATACTGTTTCATTTGTCTGCTAATTAGAAAAAGAGGACTTTGGGAACAAAGACTGAAATTCATTTTGTGAATTAATTAAATTAAATTTAAAAATGTAATTTTTTTAATTAAAAAAAAATTATGTTTGTTTACTTAGCTGCAAATATTGAAAAGCCTTTCAAGTTTCAAGTTTTAATTCTCTGATCGGGTACACTTGTGTTATTTTTTTTGTCATTCCCATCATTATATATTCACACACATTATCATGTTCATAATCTTTGCCATAATGAAGTTAGTGGATCCATCTTAACTGTCAGTGAACTGGAATGAGTCCAGCTTCACAGGGGGTCAGCAGGTGGTGAGAGAACACAGACTAGCCACTTACACTCTACTCTCCTCTGACCAGTCTGGGGTGAAAGGCCATAATCTATGACCTTAGAACTTTTGACCGGCATGACACAGGCTGCATAGAAGTGGCAGGTACTATTTGCTCTGCCGTGACCAAGATTCAGATTAATCTGGTAGGCTATTGAGTGTCTCCTGTAGCCTAGTTGGTCAAATATGGTGGGACAGGATCAGTGGTACAGAGGGGTGCTGACTCCTTGTCACTTCCTTGTCCTCACTCTTTTATTATGGGTAATTACTGTGAATCACTAAAAGGTGTATTGAGTGAGTTTGAGGTGAAAAGTGGCCCAAAAGGTCATACGTTTACTAATTACATTTTAAGCACCGTCTTTTTCAAAAAGATTCAGACTATAGTCTACATCAATTGGCTTTTTGCTAAATTGTTGACATTTCAATCATTGCAATGATAGCATCGGCATCAGTGAAGAAACATGGTGTAAAAAAAGGTAATAGTTTTCTGTTATTAGTAATGGGACTTTTGCTGTTAAATGCTGTAATTAAACTTTAAATATCAGGCATGCTAGACAAGATCAGATCAAGATCATATCACATTTCGAACCACTTATGTATCCACAAGAATAATCTCTATCAGTTTTTATATTGCTATTAATATTACGGTAAAATCATTTCTACCTAGATATCAGAATACAGAAACGCACGTACTAGATAAAAATCTGCTTTGACATAGTCACACTCTATTGTCTTCATTAAAGGCGAACCCTGTGGAGTTTGTGTTGTCCTGGGTGTGTGTTTGAGATTATTGTATGTCAAGGGCTTCAAGAGAATGTAATGGATGGGGCCTCTGGTTGAAATCCCATGGGTGTCCGAACTCTTATAAAAACCACTGAGATCTTCTGATGCCAGTGCAGTCTGGTCATCTGAGGAACAAGAACGGTGGCTTCTAAAAAGAAACTGTGAGCAGAGGAAAATTAGAGCAAAATCACTCTACAGTCAGCAAAAAAAGGGACTCAAACTTTTTCTTCTTTGGATACAGGAAAACATCTCCAGCAGATAACATGGATGGTAAAGTGTTGGGTGTTTGTCTATAGTTTTTGTCTATGTGTTTATGTATGCATTTTGGCAGACTAATAAATCTGCCAATAAATGTGTATGTTGCATATAATTCCGCCACTTATATAAAATGTTATATAGATAATACTTAGATAATATACAGTATAACCAGATTTTTTTTTTTTTTTTGGTGTGTCAATATACTTCTGCAGTGTTCTTCTCTGTGTTTATCATCATCAGTCCTTCCGTTTGCTTGACATAATATATGATCTTGACATGATCTGTTTTTTTATTTGTCCCCTTTAGTATCCCACAGCTCTACCCTTGGTGTCCCCCGTGTTCCAGAATTAGATGGCACTGGTGGCAAAGTTGCCAAGGTGGCATCAGTCAGGGTTCAACTGGAGATGCACACCTTGTGGGAGCAGTTTGATCAGCTTGGGACAGAGATGATTGTCACCAAGGCTGGAAGGTACTGTAGCACTAAATCTAGAGCCTGCATTTTTCAGAGCTTGTGAAGTCTGTGTTCTCACTTTAACTTTAACTTTAACTTTAACCTACTGTACGTATTTGCCATACATACACCAAGAGATTCTCTCACAGCCACACTGTTACACACACACCGCCAGACAATCACAAAGACACTCACACAGACACACACACACATGCAAGCACATTTGAACACACACATACGCAGACTTCTACTCAGAAGTAATGTTATTCTTGTGTCACCTTACATGTTGTATGCTGCACTTAATGTTCTTCAGGAGAATGTTTCCCACATTCCAAGTCCGCATTTCCGGCATGGACCCTGAGTCAGAATATGTTCTGCTCATGGATTTCATCCCTGTAGATGACAAGAGATACAGGTTTGTTTGCCCGTGCTCATAAAAATGAAATGCTAATTTTAATGTAGTGCACATAATGGCATATCACATTAAGTACAATATCTGGTAAAAAAAACAATTGTTCTGAGGGACAGCATTTTTGAGGGTTGTTCTTATTGTACACTGTAAACATGTGTATACCTTCTTCTGACATTCCTCTGTCTCCTGTGTAGATATGCCTTCCACAGCTCCTCTTGGGTGGTGGCTGGTCGTGGCGATACTTCACCCCCTGGCAGGGTACACTTCCACCCAGACTCCCCCGCCAGAGGGTCCCAGTGGATGAAGCAGACAGTCTCTTTTGATCGCCTCAAACTCACCAACAACCTCTTGGATGACAACGGACATGTAAGAATTTCAAAATATGCCACATTCACAAAAAGGCACACAAATATAGACATCCAAGGACAGGTAAACTCAAGTAATGCTCCACTGTCTAGACAAAATTCCTCTGTGTAGCTGAGACATTGCGAGACATCTCAAAATACATTTCATTTAGTCAATTATTATACAAGTTCAGCTAATTGCATTACAAATTGCTCATGTTTTGGGGAACGTGCTAATTTTATGCACATCTCTTTGTGTCATATACACACATTTCTCCCCTCAGATCATCTTGAACTCTATGCATTGCTACCAGCCACGCCTGCATGTGGTGTTGGTGGACCCGAGGAGCAACAGCCACAGCTATGCCCAGCGTAACTTCTGCACCTTCTCCTTCCCAGAAACACGCTTCATCGCCGTCACTGCTTACCAAAACCACAGGGTACGTGTGAAGTGGCTTTGCATATAACACCCTAGGACTGAGATGAAGTACTGAACTGTAAAAGCAATCTTTCTATTCAGGCTTTCCAAAGCTTGTTGCTTTAGTCAATTTATTAAGTCTATATATCATACATATTTCTTGTCTATGTTTTCAGATTACCCAGCTGAAAATAGCCAGTAACCCTTTTGCAAAAGGCTTCCGAACAGCAGAATCAGATTCCTGGTGAGGCCACAAATTAAACTCGCTCTATATGTCACTGTTCATTAATATCTAATATCTAATATCAGGAGGATTCTCTGTCTATCTGTTACAGTTCTTATTTAGGCAGACTGGGTGCCAGTTGCCGATCCAAGCTATCACAGCAAACAAGTGAAAGCAGACCTGAGTCTGGATGTAGCAGTGAACAAGGAAAGGCCAGCCCAGCCCAGCCTACACAACACTGCTCTTATGGTGAATGCCACATGACATCCTCACATGACGTCCTCATGTGAAGAAGACATACACGTCCTCCTCACACATGGACATACATGTTCACCGATATGCACATACACATACATAGGCTACGCACACATTTATTTTGTGTTTGTCTAGTACCATTTTTGACCGTCTTGCATGTACTGAATGAGTCAGAGTAATCCAGAGTAATTTCCTGGACCTCTCAGGCACTTGCTGTTGGTTAAATATTCAGTAGGCAATCACATATAAATAATGCCAAGCCTTTTTTTACTGTTACAGGCATTAGGCAAATTCCCAGCACAGGATGGGCCTCTGAGGAGTTCTCATTGGTACCTGCTGTCCGACTCTCCCACTCTTCTCCTCCTTGCGAGCCCATTACCTCACATCAACTCCCCCTCCAGTCAGCACACAGTGGGCTGGCCCTCCCACGCAGTGACACTGCAGCCTGCCCTGCTGAGAGGAAGGACAGAGAGAGGCAGGACAGTTATCACCCGGCTTCTCTTTTTCTCCCCTTACCCGGCACATGGGACAGCCTCAGCAGATTTGACAGGGGACACTTGGGATGATGCAGTCGTACTTCTGTGAACATTTCCTCTGAGGTCATGGTGCCTGTGCTACCCCTGTGGATCTCTTGTGATTTATGTGTCAGAAATGGACATGTGCACGTGCACACACACTCTTTTACTCTCTCTCTCTCTCTCTCTCACACACACACACACACACTCACACACACACACACACATGCTGAAACAGAGAGAGAGACAGGCAGAGAGAGGTTTTTAGGTATTTCACTGTGGTCTATCTGAATTTATTAAATCTATAAACATCAGTCTGTTCGTGGGAAGTTATGTTTTACAGTAACTCTCATCTGATCCTCCAGACAAATGGGAAGGCAAATTACTATAGGCCTACATACAAACGATACATACAAATTATTATTTTGCAAAGTGTGTTACACAAACTGTCTGCCGACAAAATTTCAATAAAACTTGTAAAATGTAAATATCACCTCTTATCTGTTCCATGTGAATGAGCAAAGCGATCTGTTTGACTACTGTACCCACAATCCTTTCTGCCTCACATTTTCCCTCAGCAGGGCTTTTATCAGGATGCGCTCAGTTTCCGCGGATGCGAGGCAAAGATGGAGGAGGCGGAGGTAGGGAGCGTCTAACAGCTGAGGGATGCGGATTATGGACGGTTACGCACGATGAACGTACACGGATGCTCGGGAGAGGAAGGGATTTGAGCACAACAATTGAGATTTGAGTGACACCGTAGGAGAAGGCTACTTTTTTGTTTTGTATTTATGGTAACGTCAGCCATTGCTGGTAGCTAGGTCGTTATATGCCCATATAGTTTCTTGCATTGATTTAATGGATTTCTTCGACGCTGTTGTTTACCGTTGGTTTTCTTCGAAATGACCAGCCGTAGCCTATTAGATAAACTGGTTTTTGGCACTGAGGCATCAAATGCGGTAACCTGTTTCTATTTTTAAACTTCCCACCAAGGAGGAGAGGGTGACAGAAAGGATGACATAGAAGACCTGCTTTTAAACGTACTGTGTGTTGTCTTACGAATGATGGCGAACTGCGGTGACAACAGTACAATGAAAAACAGCTTAATATAGCCAACACTATCGCTGCAACTGGTTCTTTGCAGTTACCGAATATGGATCTTAAGATGGACACAAGCATTGTAACGGTAAACCAATGGTGAGTAGAAGCAAATCTACTAAAGCCGAAATACAAGAAAACCTATATCGTAACACCACAGTAAAGTCGACAGCATTCGGATATGGAGACGGTTTATCCACTTTGGATGCTGTTTCTATGGACGATAATGGGCCTGTCGGTGGTGACCTGCTCCGAAGCTGGCCCGCAGCGCTCCGACTCGATGGCTATTCGTATTCCCCTGCGGCAAGGCCCCCTCTCCGAAGCACAGCCTGCAGTTCGACTGCCCGCTCCAAGGGCGACACGAAAGAAGAGATCCGCCCGTGGCATCAGTTTTATGGATATGATAGACAACCTCCGAGGGAAGTCTGGACAGGGTTATTACGTCGAGATGGCTGTAGGCAACCCAGCTCAAAAGGTTAGAATGTTTGTTATTTTTTTTATCTCCCAATAAAATCTTATAAACATATTTCTTTGCAAAGAAGGGAAGTTGATCAGTTTAGAAACAGTTGAGATACAAGTCTTTTTTATTTTATTTTTTTCCTGGACTTTAAATAAGAATTTCAGAATTTAAATATCTGAAGAACAAAACTTGTTCTGTCCCTTGATAAACAAAACTACCAAAGAGAGAGAGAGAGAGAGAGATTTTCTTCCTTGATACAGCTGGAGGACAGGGTACAGGCTGGCACAGGGATTAGTAAAGGCCAGAAGTCACTGCTGAGACTCCCTCATGATGCCAGCACCACTTTGCCACTGCCAGTCCATTTTGGAGACCAGCTGATTAGTCCCACTAGTGGGTACTAGAATTCACAGCTATTAGCCCACAAACAGTTCTCAGAAACATCATCCTTTGCCTGTGACGTGTGCTATTACATAATATTATCCTCTATGCTGTCGTCACATTATACAGCTTTCCTCAGATCTGACCCATTCTCAGCAGCCCTCCACTTCTTGTGGAAGATGTTTTTTCACCGCATCAGCAGATCAGCAGTTCGCCCCCACCCCCCCCTGTCATATGTTTGCTGTGTATCCAGGACTCGTGGATAACCTGGGCACACTTCCGTGTAAGGGTTCTTATTTTTGGCAGAGTAGAGGAAGGGGGGGCGAGGGGGGGGGGCAAAAGACAGAGAGGAAATATCAGTGGATTTGTCGCAGTTTAGAGGTCTGTATGTGTGTGTGTGTGTGTGAGTGTGTGTCAGGATACAGCTTTGCATCCCGGATTTAGCAGGCGAGAACAGGAAGCAGGCAGGCCAGATCGATGGAGAGGAGTCAGCGTATTATCCCTCAGACGGCAGACTGCATGGCAGGACTACAGGGGCACCGAAAGAGAGTGGAAGAGGCAAACATCCGTGCTGACAGGCTACAATGGGCTACAAAGAGCCTTGGTTGTGAAATTCCCTTCCTTTGGTCTTTTGGGCTATCTCGGCTTACGTAGGCCTTGGATTTCCATTTATCCTGTCAAAGACTTTAAAGAAAGTCAGCCCTCGTTTAAGTTCTTGTGCTGCCTGAAAGGGTGTTGGATCTCTCATTCTCTCACTTTCCCTCTCTCTCTCTCTCCCTCTCTCTCTCTCGTTCTCTCTCTCTCCGTCTCTTTCTTTCTCTCCCTCTCTCTGTCTATCTCTGCCTTACCCCGTCCCTTTCTGAGCTTACTCTGTATGCTACAGTGTCTCCTGTTGTCCTTCATTCTCTCCTCCTCCACATCCCCCTAGCCTAGACTGTTCTCAGGTTGCCCCCTCTGTCTCTTCGCCTGCTCTGTCTCTCCTTCCCGCCCATTCACTGGGCGTGAGGGTGAATGAGGATCACATTTTGCCCAGTCAGTCAGTCTGTCTAACTTTTAGCCAGTCTCTGGTGGTGTGCATGAGGACGATCAATACCTACAATGCAGACATACCCCCACAAGCACGCACACACATACACACACACATACACACATAGAGACGCATGGATGCTATAATTAAAGACGTGATTTTAATAAACTGAGCTGTAAGTAAAACATGTATTCTTATATTCTGCAGTGTCACAGTATAATGATGTTTTAGCCTAAACCACTTGTGCTGAGAATATCAGACATAATCATTATCCTGAAAACTGTAAGTGAGGAAAGATTAGCTCAGGCATAGTGTTTATACATGTAAGTGATGTTAAAAATGTATACTGATCTTACAACCCACATCTACCATATTGTTGTCAGAGCCCCTAGTGAAGACCTAATTAAGGTTTCTAGGAATTCATAGAGGTTACAGGAACACTTTAAATATAGAAGATGGCACACATAAAGTGGAGAGAACAATCTAAAACAAGGACTTATTTCAGAGAGAGAGTCAAAAAGCACATGTTTAATCTTGACAGTCACAAATTGAGGGTGAGTTATATGTGTTTGCTCATATTTAATTGTCTCTCATTAACACCGTACCAGTTCACTCTCATGATCAATCACTGTCTGCGACAGATAACGATTACCCATGATGCCCTACTGGTGGCTTGTGCTGGGTGTTTGAGCACTCATTAATCTCCTCCTGTGTCAGTGACTGGAATCCCTCCACTTTACAGTGTATGTGGCGTAGCAAATCATATCGGACCGAGCTAAAGAGCATGAAATGTTTGTTTCCTTGCAGTTGAATATCCTGGTAGACACAGGCAGCAGTAATTTTGCAGTCGGAGCAGCTCCTCACCCCTTTCTCCGCAGATACTACCATCGGTCACTGTGAGTTTGAGCAAGTGTTGAAAGTTCTTTGATCAGCACTGGTCAGAAGAAGCATAGCAATGATTTATGGCGTTGCATGTAGTTGGACATTAATTCAGTTATGCACTATAATCTATAATAGATTTAACCCTGCTACTTAAATCATCATAACATGCATAAATTACATGTAATATAAATCAGACCTTTGGTCGTTGAATTGTGTAAATGAATCAGAAATTAAATTGCTTGCCTACTAAATTGTTAAAGCATAAGTGCCGTTTTCACAATTTGAACCTTATTTCAAGGACAAAATAACGTTACTTACTCAGCCGTTTCACTTTCCACCGAAGTCACGTCTTTGCAGAGTTATTGGAATCGTAGACTATCCATGTAACAGAGTCGTCGGGGCACCGAAATGCAGCCAGTAAATGCGTTCATTTTTCAGATGTTTGTTATGATACGGTTGTGCTATTCCCATTTCAGTCAGAAGTAGGCTACTTTGCTATCGCCTGTCTATTAGCTAAACAAGCCAATTGAGTGTATGAAAAATCAGGAAGTAACGTGACTGGTGGAGCTATGTGATGACATCATCACTTCCAATTTCATGAATATACAGACCCCGGACGGTGATAACAAAAGTACTTCTGACTGAAATGGGAACAGCACTACCGTATCATAAGAAACATCTGAGAAATGAACGCATTTACTGGCTGCATTTTGGTGCCCCGACCTCTCCGTTACATTACCTTACGGCGATTCCAATAACTCTGTACAGACTCGACTTCACTAGAAAGTGAAACGGCTCAGTAAGTAACGTTATTTGGTCCCTGAAATAAGTCTCAAATCGTGAAAATGGCACTTATCCTTTAAATGATCATTTTTTTTATTGCTGTTGTAATCCTGGAATGGGTAATATGTACAGTACAGTAGGTGTGTTTTAATACTCAGCTACATCCATGACAGCATTGTCTCTCAAGTACAGTAGGCCTATTTAACCACTATTCATTATCACAGGTCCACATCATATAAAGACCTGGGCCGCAGTGTGTATGTACCCTACACTCAGGGCCGCTGGGAGGGAGAGCTGGGCACTGACGTGGTCGCCATACCCCATGGGCCCAATGCCACCCTGAGGGCCAATATCGCAGCCATCACCCAGTCGGACCGCTTCTTCATCAATGGCTCCAACTGGGAAGGAATCCTGGGACTGGCCTATGCTGAAATAGCACGGGTGAGTGGTTTCTGCAGGGTCTTAAAAAGTCCTGAAAGCCTAAAATTTTTAAATGAAATTGAAGGCCTTAAAGTCCTAGATGTAATATTATGCAGTTGGTCTAAAATGAATTTCATTGAGGTCATTAGATCATTTCATTGATCTTAGTTGTGAATTATTACCACAAATGCACCAGTGCAGTGCATTTTTTTTTTCATGTAAAGACAGAATAAGTCCATACCATGGTAAAAAAAATATGTCCTGGACGTAAAATACCTGAATTTCTTTTCAAATCCCACAAACCTGTGCATTTTTTTAACCAGAAAGGGCATCACGTTGGTCTTAAATTTCAACCATTCTGGTTTATAAAAGGGTCTTCAAAAGTCTGAAATTTTAGCAGTTGAAATCCTAGTTATGCTGTACTCACATATTGACCACTTGTCAAAGTGCACCAAATGTTAATTGGATATTTGCTTAGTTTCCTTTTTGTCCTCCCCTACAGCCTGATGAGACGCTGGAGCCCTTCTTTGACTCACTGGTTCGTCAGACAGATGTACCCAACCTCTTCTCCCTGCAGCTGTGTGGCGTTGGATACACGCAGAACTACAGCCTGGGCAGTGCCACTGTAGGGGGGAGCATGGTAAGACTGAGAGACCAGGAGATAGGATGCCATACACTGTTTCCCAAAGTCGAGAATGCTTCCTTGGTAGCACCCCCGCCTAGGAAGCCATACACTAGGGAGACGAGGCTTTACACCTCACTAGCATTCGAAAAATAACACAGACGATCCATCAGTGCAGCCTTGAAAAATTGTCAGAAGAAGGACTCCATAGAATTTTGAAGTATCTTTGACATTGGAACAATACTTGGCGAGGTACAATGAAGTGAAATCCTCGAAAAAGCGCTGTTAAGGATGCTTCGTCGACTTTGAGAAACAGTGATAGACTGCTGCCCATATATCATTCCAGGCAAAGAAATGTACACCTTGTTGGTAGTTATAAAAAGTATATAAATAATTTGTATTTTAATTTGTAATTTTGTATATCCTATATATCCTATAAATTAACTTGGAGACCAAGGTGATTTGATTTTCATCATATTTTAACAAGGCTGACCTTTATATTAAACTGTTTTTTTCCCACAGATCATTGGTGGCACAGATCCTTCTCTCTATGTGGGAGACCTGTGGTATACTCCTATTCGTCGGGAGTGGTATTATGAGGTCATCATTGTGCGTATTGAGGTCAATGGTCAGGATCTCAACATGGATTGTAAAGAGGTCTGTTACAAAATGGAGTAGCCTGCATCATAGCACCATTATGATTTTTTGCGTGTTGGAGCTCAGAGTGGTCTGTAAAATGTGCATATAATTTGTGCACTTTTGTTTAATTTTGTTCTGTGTTTGGTATATCTTTGCAGTACAATTATGACAAGAGTATTGTGGACAGCGGCACAACCAACCTGCGTCTCCCGCGTAAAGTGTTCCAGGCAGCAGTGAAAGCCATTGAAGCTGCCTCCTCAGTCAGTACCTCTCATCTCCTCTCATTCCCGTCTTGTCACCTCTCATATACACATGTACTGTAGAAGAAAGTAAACTACTATAGTGGGGCTTTTCAGCACTGGAGAGAGAGAGAGAGTCATGGTCACATGCTGTACAGTGGTGTCTCTGTGTCAGTCAGTCTGTCAGTCTTCCCATTGTTTAACCACTGACATACAGAGACACACATTGATGAGGTCATCTCTTGATTCAGTTCAGGCTGCCTTTCTCTCTCTGCTCCACTGAGTGTTGTTGGCATATAAATTTGCATTCTACTATCAATTGTGCCATTATGTCATGCTTGTGTTTTGTGCACCTGTGCCGTTCTCCCAAATCATGAATATATTAGGATAAGTATCTTAGACAAAATTTAGAAGCCCCTGTGTTTGATCAAAAATAGCAAATGAACAACCTGTTAGATTAAAATATGTCCTATATAGTGTTATTAAGACTGTAATACTGTATTGCTATTAGGACTTTGAGCTGTTGCAGCACCATTTAATTTTTTATTTATTTATGTGTTTTGTATTCTAGTTTGTGAAATATGATTTGCAAATTGTCTAGGGAAAATAAAAACATCTACTAATGGTTTTGTATCCATCTATTAGAAATAACCATAAAATTCTTCTCCCTCTTCTGCCTCTGCAGACAGAGCAGTTCCCCCCAGGCTTCTGGTTGGGTGAGCAGCTGGTGTGCTGGCAGGCAGGCACCACCCCCTGGCACATCTTCCCAGTCATCTCCCTGTACCTGATGAGTGAAAACCGCAACCAGTCCTTCCGCATCTCCATCCTGCCGCAGGTTAGAACCATGTTTGCTTGTTTGTTTGTTCATGTACGGTACTTTAATCGGTCTTAAATAACTCTGTCCTAATTGTGCCTTTGAAAGTAGGTTTGCAGAAAAAAATATTGCGCATTGTCCGTTGGAGGTCAATAAATTGTGAATCGTTGACTTCACTATCGATACTGTATGATGAACCCAACCGCCATGTAGATATAGTTAAATTAGGCATGTAATCCTTTTGAGGTTCATATAAAACGTATAATGCATTTTCAAATTTATTGGGCTTATTTTCATCTACATAAATGAGTAAAGTTTAGAGCAGGGGTGCAAAGTGGGTGAAGGGGCTCCCTGAGGTGCCATGATGCTTGTCCAGAGGTGCGGTGAAATACTTTGATCAGAGTTTGAATATGTCATTGTCACTTATAAAAGTATTTCATATAAATTTCATATCCATTTAAATTTTTGGAAATTTATAACCATGACATATAGGCCTATCCTTTCTTATAATTTCTTACCACTACCTCCCAGGTAGGTGCCTCCCAGAGGTTCATGTTTTTATTAGTATTCAAAGACAGTGGACTATTCCGGAAAAGCGGTATAAATAGATGGTGGTAGTGCAATGATGCAGAGAAAGGAAGAATTTTATTTTCAACTGCGAATGAGAAACATATGTGTAAGGACGCCTTGGGCTCAAAATGTTTGAGAACCGCTGCTTTAGGGGGCATCATTATTGCTCTCAGAGCTGTCTTGATAGACAAAGGGACTCTAAATGAGTCTGTGTCCTCTGACGTGCCCCATCTCCTGTCCTGTCCCCTCTGCAGCAGTACCTGAGGCCTGTCGAAGACGTAGCCTCAGCTCAGGAGGACTGCTACAAGTTTGCTGTATCGCAGTCCAGCACAGGAACTGTCATGGGTGCTGTCATCATGGAGG
>JASCQY010000477.1:7436420-7447716 GCA_030264315.1 Sardinella tawilis
TCGTCAGGCTTACCCCGAAATGGGCGTGTCGCCCTCCTAGCGAACGTCAGTGACGTGATGTTGCTCTCATGAATAAAATGCTGCAATATAGAATTTTGATCATACCGCCCAGCTCTATTTTAGAATAATTCTGTGTCACTGCGTGTTTGTGTCCTCACAAAGGGAATATCATATTATTGGTACTAAAGATTATGTTGAGATAATGTGTTATTCAGTCATGACTCATGTCTAATAAAACTTGTGATTTGTAACACATGGATAAGTGTGTGACGTTTCTGCGAAGTAGAATGTTTCTTTTTCCTCTTTTCTGTTGAAGAGCCCTGAAGGCAGCTATGACTTGAACTCAAATGACCCCGATCCTATGCCTCACCCTGATGCCCGGAGTGACAACCACCATGGCACTCGCTGTGCTGGTGAAATAGCAGCAGTCTCCAACAACAGTTTTTGTGCTGTGGGTGTTGCTTACGGCAGCAAAGTTGCAGGTGTGTTGGTGTATGTGAGAACGTGTGAAGATCCAAGTGATACACTGGACTGTGATTCAGCTGTGTTATGCATTTCCAATTCTAAATAGAATACTGTATTTTTCCCCGATCACGTTTTTTCTCTGAACATTTTAACTTGGCACAAGTATGCTTATTTGCAGTAACAGAATTTGTCAGATGTATCAAATCTGTCAAATCTATTTGTCTGTGTGTGTGTGTGTGTGTTGCTGTAGGTGACATGATTTTGAGGTAATTATGTAAGACCTATGGTCATATAATGTAAACAAATTGCCCCAAATTTGTATTGTCTCTTTTTAGGAATCAGGGTATTGGATGGACCACTAACTGATAGTATGGAGGCTGTTGCTTTTAACAAACACTATCAGGTCAATGATGTCTACAGCTGCAGGTAACCAATGAGAGATGAACAAGATATGATCTGCTAAGTCCACTTAATATAAAAAAAGAGACTTCAAGATTTTATAGGAAATGCATGATGCTATCAGAATTTATTATTACTATTGTTATTATTATTATTAACAGGCGTGGCTTTTATTGGTTAGTGGCCTGATCTCTTTACATAATGCAATGGGAGGTTACATGCCACAACACCTACATAAGTAGCCCTAATTTCGTAAAGGTTGTACTCCGATGACCTTTTACAGAAAATGTTTACAAATCAAAAATACCCAGATGTGATCATTTAGAAAAAACTTGAGAAAAGGCATCGTTTTTTTAAAGAAAAGCAACAGAAGATGCTATGGATTTGCTTAGAAGATGAAAGGATAGAGACCAGCGATGATCATTTCCAAGGAGCTACATATTTTTTATAAGGCTTATGAAATTATGAGTTGGTTTCAGTTTTGATGGCAAAGTTGCTCAGGATTTCTCAGGAATTAGTAACAGTCATCCTCCCAATCATAAGTTCCTTAAAATCGTTGCTAAAGTTCTGCTAAAGTGAGTGACCACTCATAGAATGCCTAATTGAATGAGTTTGTTGGTTTGCATTGAAGTAATTATTAAACTAACTGTAAACTAACTCTAAATGTTAATTGTGGTGGCGTGGCATTTTCTTTTATGATTTTCTGTAAGTGGGTCGCGGCTGACTGACAGAAAAAAAGATGGGGTCTCGGTGGAAATAGTTGAGTAACACTCGCTTGGCTGACATCAAACGTTGCGTTTCCACTGGTTAAAGCTGTGGGTCTTCAGTGATTTCCTGTGAAGGTGTTAATCATGTGATCATTCTTTTCCTCTTGCAGCTGGGGACCCGATGACGATGGGAGGACAGTTGATGGACCACATCCTTTGGGCAAGGTTCGCTCACACACTCATACACATACTCTCAAATGTCCACACATGCAGTACACACACAAACACGCATACACTCCATGATGGTATGTACCAAAGGTCAAAACTGACACTGTCAGAGACTGAAATGTAAAAGTGAACACAATACAACCGCATTCTTCAACACTGAATGCCCCCGCATCCTCCAGAAAGCCTTTGTGTTGCATTGAAGCCTGTTAGGCCCTGATGAATCTCTTTCAAAGAGCCTGCTGGCGGCGTGCATGCAGCGGAGAGATGTGTGATTCATGAGTGACACTGAAAGCAGAAGTGACCTTGTCTTGGCTGCTCATAAACATGCGGTTCATCTGTATGTAAGTGTAAGAATTTGTGTGAGCCTCAGCCTCTGCCTCTGCCCTTTCACACCTTCCTCTGCTGCTGTGTGTGAGGGGCGATACCTAAACATGCTGTTATTCTGTTTCGAGTCTCACCCAGAAACGCCTCCTACAGTACGCCCTATGCTTTAGGAATGTAGTTAACCAGGAAGGTTACAGGTCTCGCCCTTTTCAGAATAGCCCCGGGCAAGCAAGGGAGCAGTCAGCAAATCTGCACTTCACTGCTCCTCCAGCAGAGAGCAGTGTCCCACAGACTCAAAGGGACTGAAAGAACATGGCCTTGATTTTTTGGATCTGCAGAAATTTCACAAAGGTGCAGATACTCGCTTAGGATGGTGAATTAGGAATTTAGGAACATTGATACCTCTCTCCTAGTTGTTGGCCAATATTTCCTGATCAATAATCAACAATCAGTTGATTTCATCTACTATCAAAATGCCCTCCTAACAGGTCTTCCACCTTGTGCTGTGAGACCTCTACTGATGATCCAGAAGGTAGCTGCATTTCTGGTTTTCAACCAGCCAAAAAGAGCTCATGTCACACCTCTGTTCATTGAGCTTCACTGGTTACCCTGTGCTCGCATCAAATACAATCACTAATACTGGCCTACAGGATGATTGATGGATCTGATCCCATCTACATTAACACCCCCTTGAAGCCCTATTTTACCCACCAGGCCACTCTGTTTCTCCAAGGAACGTTGTCTAACAACTCCCAACACCTCACATACTGGAGGTCAATACAGACCTTTCTCATCAGTTATTCCACGCTGGTGAAATGACCTTCCAAATTCTACCAGAGCAACGGATACCATCTCCACCTTCAAGAAATTCTTGAAAACCCAGCTCTTTTGAGAGGATCTCTTGGCTTAAAACTTTTCCCTCTGTGGAATGCACTTACAATGGAACCCCACTCTCTCTCTACTGCACTTCCACACTCCTACACTTCCATCTCCTGCCAATTTCCTGTTAGCAAGTTGAACTCTTAGTAAGATCTTCGATTGTGTTGTGACTTGGATGTTAATCCTCTTTTTGTAAGTCGCTTTGGATAAAAGCCTCCGCTAAATGTAAATGTAAACCTGCTTGGTTACTGTAATGCTGTTCATGGAGATCTTTAGGTAGCTCTGGACTTTTCACACCCTTTCTTTTTTTAATATAATGCAGTCATATTTGCTTTGATGGGTTACAAGTATCACTCAGATATGCAAGACAATTATAAGAGAATTATAAGCATGTGGAAAATCAAGATATGAGGGGATTATAATCAGTCACATCTGAATTACTCATTTGCCTCTCACTCATTTTCCTCTCCTCCATGGGGCTATGCCAATGGTATGGTAAATGTCTACTGAAGGAATTCATTTCTGTGAACACTTCTTAAGTCATCAATATGTCCTCCAGGTTCTCAGAAATGTATGTTAGTGAATTAGAACATTCTAGAAAGCTACATGATCAAGGCCTTTTCATTCAGCAGAGAAGTTTGTAGAGAGAGAAAGAGAGAAAAGCAGAACTGAAAGGTCTCTAAAGGCTTTCAGTCCTCGGAGGGAGGCAGCCTCTCCTCCCTCAGTTCTCTGTTTCCTCGCGCAGCCTTGGCACAGTCGCTGGAAACTTCAGTAAAAGAGAAATAACCATTATAGCTGCACGTCTCTGCGGCCCAATAAACCAGGGCCATGTTGGAGCAGCGCAGAGCACTGCGCTGTGATGGCGTTGGTCGAAGGACATTAGCCCAAGCACTCGGAAAGAATCTTGAGTCTTTTTAGTGTTTTGTTTATTGTTTGTTTAGTTTCGGTATGATCGTTTCCTTTCGTTCTCTGTGGAATTGTAAATAGCGTCCTCATGGGACCTGGCCTCTGTGCTACGCTATTTTATAGAGCATTTGAGGCAAAGGAAATGATTGGTTGATAATTATCCTTCATGAGACATTAACATCACCAACATTCATATTTAGTACTTTAGTCCTGTCTCTCTCAGAGGCCTGTATTGAATATCCTGCTGTTTTAAGTTACTATGCACTAGGTTTCCTTGGTCTTAAAGGTGGTGTGAGACCTCCACCTCCAGTGGAAGATGTTCCCACTGCGTCATCAAAACATTGTGCTTTACCCCTGTTTCCCTCTAGGCGGCGCTGCAGCATGGCGTGATCGCTGGTAGGAGAGGCTTTGGCAGCATTTTTGTTGTTGCCAGTGGCAACGGGGGCCAGTACAACGACAACTGCAACTACGACGGCTACGCCAATTCCATCTACACCGTTACCATCGGTGAGACGCTCGTCAGGCCCAGCTGGGGCCTCCAGCTACATCTGTGCAGACATCCTGAGTGTTCTACCGCACGTCAATGTCACATCAGCGTGTTTGTTTATGCTCAGCCTAAGTATAGTTACACATAAATGTAAACAAGCGTGTATTTTTGGGGGTCTGTTAGGATTACTGTTTGAGTCTGGACAGTTTGGACTCAGAGAAAAGGATTTAATCATTTTAATCCACTCCAAGTGCACTCTCACTTTTATGCCTGTGTGTGTGTGATGTGGTAATGTGATTGTGGTTTAATGTGTGTGCGTTGTGTATGTGTGTGTGTGTGTTTCAGGAGCTGTGGATGAGAATGGGCGGATGCCTTTCTATGCGGAAGAGTGTGCGTCCATGCTGGCTGTCACCTTCAGCAGTGGAGGCAGAACGCTGCGCAGTATTGTAAGTCTGCAGAACCACATGCACACACGCACACACACACACACACACAGACACATGTCCAAACAGTTGTGAACATTGTGCTGGCTTCTGAGTATTTTTGCACATGTATACTTTCATTTCAAGTAATCATGATAATTAGTGCAGTCGTAATCTTGAGCTGCACACGACCTCTCCCTGAACTCTTACACATGCACACAAATGTGTATATGTGTACACATGCACACACACACACACACACACGCACAAACACACACACAAATGTACTCATTGCATAGACCATATCCTGTGGGCAGTTATGGGGACGTTGTGGGGAACATGCAAACGCTACAGACCTCACCATGCTTTGTTTGCCCGTGTTTGGTGCCATCTCCTTGGTGACATGGTTTAGCACAGTGATGTCAGCTTTTGCGCATAAAGCTCCGCTGTGGTTTTCTTAGCCGCCACGGCTCGCCAAAACCTCAGCCGGCCTCGCAGGCAGAATGGGTATTTGGGGGTTTTGGCTCTTGCCCCCTCTTTCTCCCTCCTTCTCTCTCTTTCTCCCTCCTCTCTCTTTCTTTCTTTCTCTCTCTTTCTCTCACATGCCAACGTAGCCTCGCTCCCTCTCGCTCTCTCCTGGCGTGACCCCTCCTGCCACCAGCTTGATGCTGAGCAGTGACTCCTCACCACATGTTCTTTCCCCCTTGTGTGTGTGTGTGTGTGTGTGTGCATGCGTGCCAGCATGCTTTCCACAGATGGCTGGATGAAGTTAGCAGATTATAGAAAAACCTCTGTAGGATCTGTGTAGGTCCGCATAGACAGAGGCACGCAGGAGAGGCTTCAGTTTCTCTTCCAGTGTTGTCGGAGCTCCTGAAAAAGCCATATGTGCCGTTGAGTGACTGATGGGGTCTTCGCGGCGTTCCGAGCGAGTAGAGACTGGCGCTCGCCACCAGCTTGCCAAAACGCTGCGGATTACGCTGTGGATTCGCAAAGCCTCGCTATAGTTGAGGCCTGTAATTTATAGGCAAGCGTGATGGAGGATCATGCAATGAAGTTTAACCATCTGCACATTTACATGTGTGTTTAATCCCTCCTTCGATGCTTTGCGCATTTTAGCAACCTACCACTGAAATGAAATGCAGTTCACACAAGCGGCAGCTGAGGAGACCACCACATGCATGGATGGAAAGCAAGTGTGCATTTGGCCAAAGCATGAGAGCTGAAGCCAAGTCCAAAGCTTAAGTCAGGTGCTGAGCTTCAGCCGTGCTACAAAGACCACGCTTATGGCTGCATCTGAGCTGTTTGTAGAGTTGGGGCTTATGCTCTGTCATGAGGGTTTGGAGGGACATCATGGAAAAGATGGAGTGGCTCTGGTTACCTTCGCAGCCTTGGCCGCTCACTAACTCTCGAACCTCAGTTGCCTCTCGTCCACATTGCACCTGCTTGCTAACACAGTCCTACAGGCATAGCCTGTTTTAAACGTCGCACCAGGGCCTTTGCTCCTTGCACCATTGACTTTTGTTCACACCGTTCCCTAGAAGTGGGAGAACAGCAACAAGTTTATTTCTAATATTAGAAAATCTTTTGCATTAAGGGTTTTTTTTTTTTTGTACTTGTTCAGTACAATACAAAAGCACCAACTAAGCCTTGAAAGCAGACTGGAAAGTATAACTGGAACAACTATGCAGTAATGGTGTGTATTGCTGTTTGTGTGTGTGCCCGTAAACTTTTAATCGAGGCCTAAGATATCCACAAGCAGTCAAGAGTAATGATTGCAACCACCTGTGTGGCTGTATGCTTGCCTTGTGCTCAGTGTATTCTCTTGACCTTAAACTATCAAGATGTTGTGCCACTTTTCTATGAATAGAGCTAACAGTGGCCATCTTGATCCATACAGATTAATGGTAGGGTAGTTTGTACATTCATTTATACAGTAGATTACCTGTTAGCTCCAGAATTGCCATAGTCCAGTGGCTGGAATGACCTGTTCACTTCTACAGCAATTTGGGCCATTGGGTCTGTTTTCCATCATGGTGGATGTGAACCTGATTGGTCAGAGAGAATAAAACGAGGCAAAAAAAAAAAACGAGTAGAAGATTTAATCAGGACCAGGAAAAAAAAAGCTTCCTTGGCGTGGTAAATCAAAAACCATGGTATGCAGACTAAACAATGGCCCTCTGCTGGCTGCGTCTGTTGGAGCAGACATCCTGACAGATAGACACCGGATTTGACACATGCTATACATACACTGTACACCCTCCATCTTCGTAGCATGGATGTGTGTGTGTGACTGTCGCGCACACAGCAGCCAAAAGCAACTTTCCCCCCAACTTTTCTCTGCGCACATGCTATTAAAAACTCCTTCCTGCACTGTGCGCCTTTCTTAGAATGCATGAATGTCTCCATCCCCCCAAGGTGTTTTTTTTTCACTGTGTGGTCCATTTTTAGGTCGTCCGTGTGCGCGGACCAGACTAATTCCTGGGCTATAGATAGCAGCTTTGAAAACCATGTTGTTAACAATTAAAAGAAAATGTAAAATATTTCAGTTGTAAAAATCGTTCTCATATGACTTTTTTTTTTATCCCCTCTCAGACAGCCCCCTGGGCAAAGTGAAACCTCACCCTCTGTTTTCATTCGACTTGGGTTTATGAAGTTACATGGTAATAAAAAATGTAACAAAAAAAAAAATAAAATCCAGCCAACTTGATACAGTGCAGCAGTGCAGAGGCACTCATTCCAAGCGTGCGACTGAGAACTCACCCAGCACAGGCTCATTATTGTACAAAAGGAGATGAATGGAGGTGAATGAGAACATTGCAGTCGCCTGCAGTCATTCAGGTTGTGGCGAAGGAATGGGATGTGCATGTTGAGGTTTCTGCTTTCTTGCCACATCCATGCTGCCACACTTCTGCTTTCAGTCTAGAGTTGCTTGAAGCCAAAGTTGTGAACTTTGCAGCAGAGAGCGTTCCTTTGGGCGTGGAACAACTTGCTTTAGCATTTTAAGAATGGAATTGCTGTTGATACTGTACATTTCTGCAAGGCCAGAAATGAAAGCCATCTTTTATGCCCAGTGCCCTGGGTATCGTCCCTGTGGTGTCTGGACGAGCCCCGCAGAGTGACCTCGTCTCAGTCTAGTCACGACGCACGGGGCCGCAGCGCTGGTAGTTTATCAGGAAGAGGAACAGCGTCAGCGGAGTGAAGGAAATGGAATGACACAGAAATGAGAAGAAATGAAAAAGGAGGTTAAACGGAGGGAGAGAGAGAGAGAGGGTGGGGGAGAATGGTGGCCTTGTTTCAGGTCTCCCCTCTCCCACAGGGTTCATGTTTGTTTGGCAGTTTATCAGTGGCTGCTCTCCGTGCTCCCTCTTCATCAGTCGTTCTTTCCTCCTCTCTCTCTCTTTTTCTCTCTCTCTCTCACTCTCTTTCTGTTGCCCCCTCGCTATCCCTCTTGGTCTCGCTCAATCTTGTTTTCTTGTTAACCCCCTCTCTCACTCTCGTTCTCGTTCTCTTTGTCCAGCACACTCTCTCTCTCTCTTTCTCTCTCTCTCTCTCACTCTCTCTCGCCCACCCTCTCATTCTCTATTTCCATCTTTCTCTGACCACAGTACACCTCTTATACCCTCATATGTGACTGAACACCCATCCGTCAGCATCATCTTTCATGCTTTCCTTCAGTCCATCTGTCTGTCCATCTGTTTTTGTCTCTCTTCTGTTTTTTTTTCCCCACATAATTTCCTCCATTTCATCCCCTGCTTTTCAGTCTTTCATCCAGCCCACCCTAGACCCCCCATCCCCACCACTCATTTCTTTCTCCTCTGCACACAGTCACCCACTCTTTCAGTTCGTCATAGTCTCGCGCTGCAAGAGAAAAAATACTGGAAATAAATTCACCGCTGAGTCCCGGTGACATCGGCGCCCAGAGGCTGGAGTCTGGATGTGTAATTGGGGATACGGGGCGAGTCGTCTGGATTCTGTTCAAAGCTCTTACTTTACGCCATACATAACTTAGTGTTTGTTCAGGTGGCTGTGCCTGCAGTATAACATATACTGTTCGTACACATGCGTATGTATTGTACGTAACTGTATATTTGGCTGTGCATTCAGTGATTGAGTGCATTGGCTGTGCATATACTGTATGTAGTCAGTCATTATATTAGATATTTGTACAGGCGATAACCATTTTAAGACTGAACGTGAATTTGTACCTTTTTCTTTTGTCTGCGCTGTCCAGGTGACGTCGGACTGGTCCCTGCAGGAGGGCACGGGCTGCACGGACGCCCACACGGGCACCTCGGCCGCTGCTCCGCTGGCCGCGGGCATGATCGCTCTGATGCTGCAGGTGCGCTCCTGTCTGACCTGGAGGGACGTGCAGCACATCATCACCTACACGGCCACTCAGGTACAGCAGCACCTGGGCAGGGAGTGACATCCCATGTGCACATTATTCCCCACTGAGAATCTCCAGGAACACAGTACACACAATAATACACACCACCTTCAATACTTATCATCATAGAACTGATGAATAACATTGAGAGGGAAATCTGTTTTAATCTGTGTGTGTGTCTGTGTGTGTGTGTGTGTGTCTGTGTCTGTGTCTGTGTGTGTGTGTGTGTGTGTGTAGTATACTGATTCACGGGCCGACTGGGAGATTAATGGTGCTGGGTTCCACCACAGCCATCAGCACGGCTTTGGCCTTCTCAACGCCTGGAGGCTCGTCAACGCTGCCAAGGTATCCTAGACAACAGACACTTGGAAGCCTGCCCCAACTTCAGCACTGTTTAAGTCAGAGTTCTGAGTTCTGCCGACTCTAAAGACATCTTACACCTCTGATAAAATCTTCTCAATGCAGGAACAAATAACTTGTTCTGTGACTTTATTTGGATTCTCAAGTCTTTTCTGTGTGTCTGTGTGTGTGTGTGTGTGTGTGTGTGTGTGTGTGTGTTTGTGTGTGTGTGGTTGCAGGTGTGGGTTTCTGTTCCTTTTCTGGTATCATACCAAAGTCCGGTCCTGAAAGAGGAGAAGAAGATCCTGGCCTACCCTGACCGTCTGGTGCTCAGCTGGAATGGTAAGCATTATGTCGTGCATGTCTGTAAAGCCTGCAATTACAGTACAGCAATGTACATTTGCTAGCTGCTTACGAAATACTATTTCATGTTACAGTATATTCCAAAAATATAACGAACACAGAAGATAACAGTTATGTATGAAAATGTAAAATTTTTTTAGCCACCACCAAAACCACCATATGTGATCTCAAGATAGTTTAAGTTTTACTCTCTGAGGCCTTAGAGCCTTTAGACCTTGAGAATGACAAGTTGCGCCATAGGGGTCTGGACAACCTTTACTGCATTTGATGTAAGTAAAGGCAACAGTGGTTAGCTGCTCAAGTGTCTGGTTAACAACCCTGTGCTGATGTAAAGGTATGCGTAGCTTTCAGTGTATAGGGGCTCTTGCCAGCTGACAGCCACATATGTCAGCAATGCTGGCATTTAAATGCTTAGCAAAACACAGCAGGCTTGTTTACCTTGGTGGGAATGTTCTGGAAAAGAGCAAGAGATCCTTTGGGAGGAGCCTTGAAGACTAGTCACTGGGGCTGGGAGGCTGATCCTCCAACACGTCTCTCGTGTGTGTGTGTGTGTGTGTGTGTGTGTGTGTGTGTGTGCGCGTGTGTTTGTGGGACCGAGACAGGGGGATGGACCGCGGTAGATGTAAACAAGACGGAGGCCATTAACTTGCAGAGTGCCCAAGTAAAGAGCACTGAGACCTGGGAGGGTGACGTCAATGTATAGGGCAAGGCTGCTTTAAAGATATGTGTATGTGTGAATGGTCAGCATGGCTTTGGTACAGCAGATGGAGAGAGAGAGAGAGAGAGAGAGAGAGAGAGATTGAATGAGAGAGCCTCCCTGAAGACAATCAGTGGTCTGGCCTTATTAGGCAATGTTCTCCAGCATCTGTGTCACCGTGAGCACGCCAAAGTGAAGACATCCTTCTCGGACGCTTTTTGTGGTTTTGGCTCTTTTCTCGTCTCAGCCGTGAGCTTTGTTTTCTTTGAGCTGCCCCCGTTTTCGCTAGCTGTTGCCGGCTAGTAATCTGTCTCCCTCTCGCAGAACGATAAGGTGTGTTTTTTTTTTCTCGTTTTTTCCCCCTCCATCACTCCTCTTTTGCTCTCACTGTTTGTCCAGTTCCGTAAAGATGTCTGCTTTCAAAGGTTTGTTTCTTGGTCCCTTTTTTGTCTCTTTATCTTTCTTTCTCCCTTTTCTCTCTCATCCCTCCCTCCCTCCCTCCCTCCATCCTTCTCTCGTCTGTTCTGCGCTGTGGAAAAGGTCAGCCAGCTCTCCAGACCAGAGTAGCATACCATTCTGCTCTGCAGGGCAGCACACTCTCAGACGCTTCCATCCAACTCCTCCTCTCCACCCTCTCCCCCCCTTTTTTTCCCTTTTTTTCTTACTTCTGTTTCACTCTGTTCCTCCCTCCCT
>JASCQY010000477.1:7475270-7491102 GCA_030264315.1 Sardinella tawilis
TGACAACCTTTTAGCCCGCCTTCCCTCCCAATGAAAAGTCTCTAGACTCCAACGTCAATTTGATTTGGAGGCTAGCGCGGCTAGGCTAGATTGTTTACACAGTTTCAGGAAAATACATATCTATAATGATAAAGCAGAAGCCTTTGTTGTAAACTATATGAAACTATAAAAAATAATCATTGTAAAAAAAAAAAAAAAAAAAAACTGGCTCTGCAATATCCAATCTCCTTCCCCTAGGCCTAGGCCTGAAGGTGATGATGATCGCACCGCAGTTTATTCCCAGCAAAGACTGGATAACATAGCCTTCGATAATGTAGCACCACTACAACTAAAACGATTCTAGCTCTCTAAGTTAAAGACATGTTTAATTGCAATAAATAAGAAGAATTAGGCCTAATTTTCTTCCACTGACTTGAAAGCACTGGCCTGGAGTTTTGTGAACTCACACCTGAAGCACTGCTTCTTCTTCTTCTGTTTAAGATGTCCTGTTTACATCTAAAGCACTGCTTGGTGCACCTGTAAACTTTGAGCTTTGAAAAAAGGGAAATTTCCCGGATTGAAACCCAAAAATAAGGGAAATTTTCATTAAGTCCCCTCCTTCACCAAAAGTGGGTGTGTAGTTGAATACGGAGGTCTGATGTCTAGAATAAATGCCAAAATGCTTAATTAACCCTTCACAATGTTACTAAAATATGTAGCCTAGGCTGCTGACAGAATATTAATTCATATTTTCATTTTAATAGCCTATTTACTGCACAGAGAAGATTGGGGTTCAAAAGATGTAGGCATGACAACATTCTCTCTCTCTCTGTATCTACCCTGGCTATATGACAAACAGGGGTCTGAAATTTCTGCAGAAGTTTGAAGTTAGGGCTAGGGTGTATGGGGCTCCATAAACGTTCAATCAGGTAGAGCACCTGCTGTCTATTAATTAATGAGGTGGTCACGCCTCCCACGGAGCGTAGGGGCACAAGCGTTGCCGCTTGCCCAACGCTTGTCATTAGCCAGTCACTGTAGAGTATATTTGACGCCTTGTGCTACTCGCCAAGCTACCGCTCGTCATGCGACAAGTTTTACCGGTGCAATCACAAAATACAATTCGGCAACGCATGCCGCCTCCCATGTAAAGTGCCGCTTCTCCACCGCCTCTGCCGCGTCTGTGTGAGAGAAGCGTCATGTGGATAGTCTGCCTCTTCTAGTGCTTGCATACCATGTTGCATATTGGGCAGTAGTGGGTCTCAATGAATTTTGAGCCAGTGTGAATACATTTGTGTGGTGGTTTGATTAACCCATAACTGCACAATATCAGAAAGAATGGTGGGAATAACACTGCACCCTTCATATACCTCAAACAGTGGCTAAATGTTAGAAATCAGAAGTCAGAAATGTCCATGAGTCTCCAATTGATCCCCCCCATGCCCCAGTTCCACAAGTTCATCTCTGGATGTTGAAGCATGGTGTGGTCAGTGTTGTGTGCAGATTCCCGGATGGAAATCCAACGCCATCTTTATTCGCGTTTTACCGGTGGAGTGGGAACACCGCTCCAGTTGCTATCAGTGCTATAACAGAACCTGCTGGCTAGTTGTGTCAAACATCGCCAATCTACTGCTCAGATCCTCTACTTAACAACGCCACTTTAAGAACATACCGACATGGGTGATCGAGAGGAGTTAGTTTACCAGGCCAAACTTGCCGAACAGGCAGAGAGATACGATGGTAAGTTAAATTAAGCGTACAACCAAGCGAGCAAGCTAATGTTAGCGAACGTTAGTTAATAAACCAGCCAGCTAATGTTAGCCATCAAACTTGGACCTAGCATTGAATGCTAGTTAGCTTGACAACAAGCTGTCTGTTGATGTTAAAGGAGAGTGTCATTTCATTTATTAATCAGATAGATGTGAGACATTAGCGAGGTGATTTTACTTCCATTCTGTATTCCCCATTCACCCTCCCTCTAGCGGGGAGTGTCAGATGTTTGATGAGCAACTGAGGTTTAAAGATGGAGATTGTTAGGGAGACAAAATGGCGGAGAATATTAGCTGGTTAGCATAGTTAGCCCCTAAGGATTCTCCCACTGATAGTGGATCTTGAGATTTGCTCCTGACATGCGAACAAGTCATTGTTAACCGATCGTTTGTTGCCTGCAAGTCAGACTAAACGCACTTGTAACAATAGTTTGTAACACCTCTGATTTCTTAATATTAGCCAACTTCACTGTGAGCGTCCGCCTTCTTGTTGGCTATCGTGGCTAAATTATATCGTGGTCTCCAAGCATTAGCCAGCTAGCATGATAAGTTAACTAGCTCGGTGGCAGTGAGGCATTAATGTTCAGCCTAGCCACTTTGCAGCCTTGGTACAGTAATTATGTTGACTGTAATGGTAATGCAGAGATAACTGTTCATGTCACATGTTGATGTAAGTTGGATAATTGTAAATAATGACGGTAACGTTAACGAAAGGTGCAAGTCCCGTATCCGTTACATGAGTAATTTTAGCGAGCCATAAAGCCAGCTAACGTTAACTGTATCAGTACAGTCGGGGATCCAGAGTTTGTAATTACTAAATTAGTTGTACTGGCGAGCTGTCATCGCCGATATTGGCACAACATGTTAATGTAGACATTGCTTATTGTCTAAATAGTCAATTAACTGAAACAGCATTGCGTTAGCCTTTTAATATCAACTGTTACATATGTTAGCAGCTAATGCAAGCCCAAGCAGTCTAATGCTGGATAGAATTTTCGAAATGATTAACGGATAACTAGTTAACCGTTATTTTCGAATTTTACTAACTTAGACGTAGGCCAGGTGCGTGCACAAATGTCAGATCAACAGGAGTTGTTGCTGAATTTTTCCTCCTTGGGTACAGCAAACCAGCAAGAGTTAGGTTATCTTCCAGGTCATGCAAGCAACTGCTAATAAGGGTGTGTGCACTGTGCACATATGCTTGGTGACGTTAGGTCTTTAAGCAATCAACTTGATAAATCTCCAGTGGTAGATAAGCAAATGAGGGTCGTTGTCGTCAACTATGTTGAATGGAAATTTGTACATTTCAGGCTGATGGTAGGCAAAATTGTTTAGTAGCACTCTGTTGTTGTAGACATACCTTTAGTGGTCATTTTGGATGATTATGAACAAAACATGCAGAAGCCAACACAAGATTAAGACCCAACATATATTTCTACTGACTTCAAAAAGTCAGTGACCTGAACTGACTGTTGCATGGTGATGAGCAGAAAATAAAACTTACACTGGCCAAGCCAGCTTGCTTTGGCCCAGCAGCTCACTTGTTATGGGGAAACCTTAAAAATATGTATTGTATGCCTATGTAATGGGTGTGAAATTTTTTACAGTATCAGACGTGTCTTCTATTGTGTTGTGTTTACTTACTGTGTGATTTGTTTTTGTTTCAGAAATGGTTGAGTCAATGAAGAATGTAGCTGGAATGGAGGTGGAGTTAACAGTGGAGGAGCGAAATCTTCTATCAGTGGCCTACAAGAATGTTATTGGGGCAAGGAGAGCATCCTGGAGGATAATCAGTAGTATTGAACAGAAAGAGGAGAACAAAGGCGGGGAAGCCAAATTGAAAATGATCCGGGAATACAGGCAAACGGTAAGACAGAGGTCCTTTGGTGAGCCATGTTGAAAAACGGCAGTCTCACAGGAAGGCCACACTGGATGCGTTAAGTCAAACATATATTTGCTGTAACCATTAGCCTCCACTGTAATCAATGGAATGGATGCCTTAGACATGGCAGCACAGTGAACATTCTAAAATAGATAGACCAGTCTTTTTAATGTATTTTTGATGCGACTTGACGTAATGTAATGCAACACATCCAGTGTAGCCCGAGGGTGGGAAGAATGCTTGCATTAGAGTAAATGATGTCTCACGTCGCAAAGCGCTGAAATATCCAGTGAAGAAAAGCAAAAACAAAATTCCAGTTCCCTGATGTCATATATGTGCATTCTTTGTGTTGCAAGGTTGAAACTGAGCTTAAATCAATCTGTAATGACATCCTGGATGTGTTGGAGAAGTATCTTATTCCATCTTCCACTTCAGGGGAGTCCAAGGTCTTCTACTACAAAATGTATGGTTTGCTACTTCCCTTTCCATCAATCAGGACAGATTATTTTGAGCATTTTTTTTTCCTCATAAAAATGGAGAGTTACGCCTTTCCTCTTGTTCTTTCTTTTCAGGAAAGGTGACTACCACCGGTATCTGGCAGAGTTTGCGACGGGAAATGACAGGAAGGAGGCAGCAGAAAACAGTTTAGTAGCTTACAAAGCTGCGAGTGACATAGCTATGACTGAACTTCCACCCACCCATCCTATTCGCCTGGGTCTTGCACTTAACTTCTCTGTATTTTACTATGAAATCTTGAACTCTCCTGACCGGGCATGCAGGTAAGTACTTCTCAAAGAATGTTGTGCTGACACTGGTCATCCACATTCATTTTAATATAACACTGACAGGTCGTAGATGACTGGTTCTGTGGGTGGCCAACTGATGCATTCATTGTCGATGCCTTTTCAGGTTGGCAAAAGCAGCATTTGATGACGCTATCGCAGAATTGGACACTCTGAGTGAAGAGAGTTACAAGGATTCCACACTCATCATGCAGTTGTTACGTGACAACCTGACACTATGGACTTCAGACATGCAGGGTGATGGTAAGTATGAAAACTTTGACAACACATGGACCTCTGTTTGGTTTTGTATTCTTATAGCAGAAAGTTGGCTACCCAGTCCTTGCTTTTTTGGAGCAGGTTAGATACATATTTTTCAGAGGTTGCACAGTTTTTTTTGTTATTGTCTTTTGTTCAGTCTGTCGAGCCAAAAGCTAGAGACACATTGAAAGTTAGACACATCTACATCAAACTGTCAGCGCTATTAAATAGTGACGCTTCACCCAGCAGACTTTGGCACTCTGGAAGCAATGTAGTTTTAACACCTGTATGTGGATTCTTCCTGTTCTCTCTTCACTTCCATTATATGTCTGACTAAGCCCTTCATGTTTCTAAGCTCTAACTCTGACCATAGGACTCATATCTCCTCTTTTCATCTCCTCCACCATGTAGATTCCTAAGGGGAATTAAAATGCTCATTCCCTTTAAAACTGTATTTTTGTAAGTTTTCTTCAGTGTTGCCTGGCTTGCTCTTTTTAAACACTAACCCACTCCGCACACACCCACTGACCCAGTAGGTTTTTTTTTTCCTGTTGCACTGTGTACCCTTACCAGCTGTTCCAGGTAGAATTTTTTTTTCCTCACATGCTTGTGCTGATCCTGTCCTGACCTAAGGACTTGATAGATTTGTAGTATGCTCTCTACACTCCCCCACAGAATATCTTGCTTCTGCACTTAAATTACTGTTCACAAGTTACCATATATCCTTCAGCTTGTAGTTTGTTGACGTCTGTGTAATTAACTGTTACTTGGGTCATTGATGTTTGCATCCGTAGAGACTTGAGTAAATTAACGCATTGTTGGCTAGTGATGGCCACAAGACCTTATATGTCAAGTCTTTGAAGGGCCAGGGCCAAGTCAAGACCAAGACAGTTGACCGATTGCTATTGAGATTGAGTCGATATCAAGTCTATAACTAAAGTCAATGATGCCATTGACCATGGTTTTATTAGATGTCCACTAAGTTAATATTTAACAATGCTGCCTAAAGAGGCCTCACTCTTAAATTAACGTAACTGTCTCCTCTAAATGTAGTCAGAGTATTTTTCTTTTAAGTTCAAAAGATGGTCTTTAAACCTGTCTTGTGTCCCAAGTGTAGACCCAAGTACCCCAACAGTATTGTGGACATTATTCGGATTTTAAGATTGTGAAACTATTTGGCTCATCATCATGACTAGTTGTATTAATGCCGCCATCAACGATTTGTCTTCATGTCGCTCTGAAACAAAAACAATGACTTGACATTGTCCTGAATTTGTTAAATTTGTGGTTAGCTGCTCTGTAAGAAATCAGATTGTTAAGCACTTGAATATAATTTCAGTCGTTGATGTTTTGCTTTAGTTAGATTGGTTAAATCATGCAACTACTTGTTCTTGTCATATCAAGACAGAAAGATGTGATTTTCAGTAGGGCCCATCAGACCAAGTTATAGTTTGCCACCTTTAGTCCCAAAGGAATGTCTTTGGATGCTTATTTATAGAGTTCTGTCTCTGCTTCCCTTTACACTGGCCACCCATTGGTTTGCATGGGAAAAAGGTGAAACTGTGTGTTAACCATGCATGTTCTGATTGCAAGTGTGCCACAAAGAAAGCTGAAAATACATGCAAGTCGTCTTCACTGTTTTGTTACTTTGGAGCATGGGAACATACAGTAGAAAGAAAGCATTTTCATTCACGTTTTTATAACAGCAGTGTAATTGTTCTGATCACATTTTTCTCTGTGCTTTCTTTTGCCTGCCTAACTGGGAGTTCTTTTTGTTCCCCCGCTTCCAATAGGAGAGGAACAGAACAAAGAAGCGCTGCAAGATGTGGAGGATGAGAATCAGTGAGAAATCACAGCCAATGTTAGACTCCACCCACCCACTCCCACCCTACCCTACCCCACCCCCGCCCAGCCCAGCCCCCCCCCCCCCCGCAGTATCACAGAAGGGAGACACAGAGCCCACCCTTGAGTGGTACTCCTCAACAGCTCTATTGCCTCCAGGGCCCCTCACTGTTTACCCCCACCCCCTTTTTCCCTTCCCTTTTTTTTTTTTCTTTTTTTTTTAATATTATTTTCATTTTTGGGATTTGACCCCATTATTCAACACAGAATACCACTCGCTAAAATAAATAAAACATTGTCAGAGTTAGGAGTCCCCGTTTTCCCTCTTTATTTCTGGTACAATTTTTTTATGTTTATTTGCTTTTCCTCAACATTTTTATCAGTTGCTGGATATGTTTTTTTTTTTTCTTTTTTTTGATTTTGTTTTCTTAATGTAATATTAAAGAAGATTAACTTTTATTACTTATGTCTACTATTATTAGTTGTGGGAGCTGTAATATGTCTGTGATAGTGCAAACATCAGATGCAACTTAAAAAAAAGAATCATAAAACCTTTAAAAGGGCAGGTCTGAACAAAGTGCTCTTTCTGTGGTAAAACAAAGTCACTCAGAGGAAGTTGGCAAAATTCTTGATATCCATGTGGAGCAAATGCTTAACATTTATACCGTAGAAGTTATGTAGTAGTGTTTTGCCGTGTTCTGGACTGTACGTTGTGCTAAAATACTGTATCACGCAGAAATGCTGAGTTCAGATAATGGCTGCTATCAGCTCAAAAAAAGGAAATGGGGCCTTGTTGCTTTTAAGTCTCAGAAAAAAAGAAAAAAAAAACATGCGGGTGTCCATTGGCTGTGGGGAATGAGTTAGCACCAAGATGATTGATTTTAAACCTGCATGAGGATAGACAACTTTCTTTCTTCCCTTCTGTCCCCCAACTCATTTATATAGCTGATTCTTTTTTTCTTTCTTTCTTTCTTTCTCGCTCTTCTTTTTCATGTTTAACTTGAAGCTAATTTGTACTACTGGATATCTGACTGGAGCCACAGATATAGAATCTGTATTGTTCTTACTGAGACACAGCATGGAATTAACATTTAAACTTAAAATAAAAATGAAAAACCTTACTTGAAAAGTGTCATCTCTTGAATGCTTAAAAATACTTGACACTAGAATCCTTATATCTTTAAACTGTAATCCTTAAAATACATCTGCTGTCAATGTATGCACAATACTTGTGCTCTACAGTGTTCATATTGCACACTATAACAATAACAGGTTCTATTGTTACTGTTACTATGTTACTCAGGATTACAATGACAAGTTAACATGGGTAACTCCATCAGTTCCAGCCAGGTCACAGTTGGAGGAGGAACCTGGTGAGTCCTGGTGTGATGATGTATCCACTCAACTTTGCCAGCAAATTGCAGAAATCTGCTTCCTCCAGAAGCTCCTTTTGTCTGGTGTCAGCCTCCTCCATGCCATCCATTCTGTTCAAGAAAATAAACTAATGACACGTCAATATTATGTGCACACTGTACATGTGACAAGGCTACTTACACAAAGTTGGCATAAAGCATTCGTTCTGAAAGGGCGCAGATTGAGCAGAACAGTTCGCTGCCGATTTCTGTTTGTCTTTGTACATCACATAAATCCATCAGCCACTGGAACTGTTTTGAGTCCATGTTCCCCAGATATAGGTCATTCAGAGCATGTTCCATTTCCTAACAAAGGGGTGTATGTGTAGGTTAGGCTATGGGTTATTTTATTATTGTCAGGGGGTTTAACATTGTTACAGACACCTCAAAAAATTGAGAACACAATAACACATTGGATCTTGACAAAGTACAGTAGTACTGATGCATTGTCTAATTTGTGATGGAACATGATGCAGTGGAACCCAAAAGTGTAATGCTCTGACTGATTACATGAATCTAGGCATCAGAAAGAACCCAGGGCCCTCAGGTTCTCAACCTGGGGTCTTGTCAGTGCTGAGGTTGTGAGGTTACCAGAATTATTTGTGCGCATTAAATTAGTAACACACACATTAAACACATTAACACATTAAACTAACACACCCAACTGGATGATCAAAACTCTGTAGGCCTATGATCTGAATTAAAGGGGGCTTCAAGGAAAAACGTTTGGGAACAACTGCTCTGGACCATGTGTCCTGCGCCGGGCTCGATGATGTTTTTTCACTTCCCTGACCCTAACCCTCACCTAGATTTTGGAAAGCCCGTTGAGGGCAAAAACACCATTGATTCATAATCACCTAATTGAACGTGATATCTCTGGTCCAATACACTTGGTTTTATAATAATAATAATAATAATAATAATAATAATAATATACTGTATGTTATTGAGTGTTTCCTGAAATTTAGGGAATATTGCCTGCCAGGTGCTATAGCAATGGATAATGGATATTTGCAATAGCCTAACTATTATTTACCTTAAAAGAGAGGTACATCTTTTGTCTGTTATCAAACCTTCTGAAGACTTTCAAGTAGGCATTTCTTCTGCGTTGACAGACACAACAGTATTTCTTGAGGTAGGTCTGTGGGGAGAGAACTGAGACGCAAGAAGAAACCACATCTTTACGGATCAGCATATGCTCAATACAAATAATCAATCAGTATAGGCTTACATAATTATGTGTCTCGGGCAAAGCCTACCCTCCAACTCTTGCAAGTCCATTGGAAGCTCAAAGCGACATATCTTCTTGGACAGGCAGGTTCCTATCTTAATTGATTGATGCTTGACATACTAGGATAGAATAATCAAAGCTGTTTTCAGCTTTACGACTGTTTTGTGTGTTTGCCATTTGAGGGATTGATTATGTGCAGGGGCAGCTGATAAAGAGGTCTTACGGCCTTCTGTCTCTCAAAAAGCTGAGAACGGAGGTCTTCCAGGGACTCTTCCCCATCTGCTGGTTCACTGGGGTGGCGTAGGAGAAGCTCCTGTAAAACAACCTGGAACACACAAGACCTCTGAGCATTCATTAGGGCAATGGAACATGCAGGGTTCTAGTGCTTTGATTGATTCCAAAGCAGTAGACACATTGCAAAGTTACTATCTGTATCTAAATCCATAAAAAAGCTAAATGCTTTCAAAAGATTAAAGACAAATCTTTACAAATTTGTTCAGGGCATACAAACAGCTATGAATCATTCACGATTACACAAAGAGGACGTTTCACAGCAACTGGGCGATTTGTATGTTTTTGTTCATTTTGGCTTGGAGAATAGTTTCAACTGCAGGTCTAAAAATACACTCCATTTTTCCATAACCAGGCCAGATGAGTGGTTGAGAATAGAAACATGTAAAAGCAGATGTAAGTGAGAGCTGACCTCAGGGTCGTACACCAGAGGGCTTGTGGTCGGAGGCTTCACTTGTTTGTCTTCCACCCAGTCACTCTTTCCTTCCTTCCTCCTCTTCTTTTTCTTTTTCGTCTGTGTCGTCTTTTTTGTCTTTTTGTCTTGTCTCTCAGGCTGGTGCCTGACAGGTAAAAGGGTACAGAACTGATGGTGGTCTGTTGAATAGGTTCAATGCCATTTATTCAATATCCACGTTCATCTATCCACTGACACTATGTTGTTGTTTCTCATTATTGTTTAATTCCAAAACACTTCACAATTCAACAAATGTTATTGGAAATGAATTGAATGAATGAATGAATGAATGAATGTCTAAAACGTGATGTAGGTGACCTTTTCTGCCTCTTGATTTTCCTGGGCATCTTGATAATGCAAATGTAGTGGTAGACCTTAGTTCACTTTGATTTTCATCCTTTTGCCTCCTTTAAGCAAATACAAAGATAAATTTAACATCAGACAATGCCACAGCGACAATGACAACAACTGATGAAGTAATCAGCAAAAAGTTTTAAGCACTAGTGTTGAGAACCTTTACCAAGTGTGTGCCCTAAGTTCCCATCACCAGAAGAGGGCAACATAGTCGAAGTTTAGTCATTTCGCATGTGTGACATAGCCTTACCTTCAGCCAGACAGTAAGTTTGATTTGCTGAGAAGTTTCCAAAATGTGTTTTCTTTTCCCTCTTCAAGACAGTTATGCAATTTCCCTTTGGTGATGGGTGTCGTGCCCATTTAGGTGTTTATTTAGTTTCTGTCTATGGCATTCCTTCGGCACTTATGAAATACTTGGACCTGACAAATCCTCAAGTAACACAAGAAGTCCTTTCCTCCCTTTGGAACCCACTGTGGAATTCTGGGTATTGAGGGGGCTGCTTGGGACAACGAATCAGATGGAGGAAATTGAATGACAGTAAAATATTACTAACTTCCTTTTCAACTGTTAAAAATAGAGCCGGCTCGCTCACTGTCACCGGTCGAGCCACCCCTCTGGCCCAACCCCTATCTCAGCAGCCTGATTTTCACTGACTGTGCTTTCGAGCTTTATGGTCAGTCAGTGCAGTGACCAGTCACCCCTGCACCTCCAGCTATTTCTACACTGCCCACCTACCCTCTCTAAGCTCTGCTAATGGTTCCCCCTCCAGCTGAGTTCTCTCACAAACAGGATGTCAGTTCAGCGCTGCCTCTGAGACGCCGGTGGGACAAGTGGTACCCACACCCTGTCCAGTTCATCCACCAGCCCTGGGAGGCGGTGGGACGTTTTTGGTGGCAGAACTGTCAACTCAACTCAATAACTCAGCAGCCCTCTATTCATCCGTCTCATTTTTAAACAGTGTATTATATTTCCCCTCTCTGCAGTTCTGTGACATTCAGACTTTCAAATTATGAGCATACAGTTGAAAGGCAAGTGAGAAGAAGCATGATTCCTCAGGCATGCCCGAAGAATGTGTGTATGTATGTATGTATGTATGCGTGTGTGTGTGTGTGTGTGTGTGTGTGTAGGGCTTATGTGTGTGCGTGTGTGTGTGTGTGTCAGGGTTGGGGGGTATGGGGCGGTAGTGGTGGTCTGTGAACGTCTGTGTGTTTCTCTGTGTTGAGTCATGAAGTATGCTATTCTAAGAAACTCCTAGAGGAAGTCTGTTCTTGGTCCTTCACCCTTGGAGATAAGCTCCTCTGTTTGATTTTGAACCCTTAGCTATTTGGTTTTATCTTGGCTTTTGTTGCTTATCAGTTATTCCTATCACTTGAGTTGTAATTCTTATCAGTGGGAACTTGGACATTGACCCAATGTGAATAAATTGAATCTCATATACCCAAATGTCACTATTCAAATCAAATCCAAATTTTATGCACTTATTGTCACGCTTCTTGTCTGTCAGAAGACCTGTTGCTCTTGGACACCAAGGCCACTATATCCTGTTGATGCCCAGAGAACGGCTGATTCTTAAGCACGTGTCACAGGTCAGAGGATGTGTGTCGCTGTCACTTCCTCCTTTTCCCAGGTCTACACACCCCAGGCACACCCATCACTGACTGTCACAGATAGTACCGCACACAGGAGACACGCTATTGTTCACGTGCTTGTTATTTTTCTTTTCTTTTTTTTTTTTTGGAATACACTAGCCATCCCATATACTATAAGCAAGGACAGGACACACTGTTTGTTATGTAAGAGCTTAATCAAAAAAACTACATCCCCGCACCTGGGCCTGGGTAGTGTTTTTAGGCCCATGCGTAAAAGTGGAGCGGATCGCTCGAGTGGCCAGGCCTCATGGTCTGCAGGATGCTTTTATCACACCTACTGTAGTTAGACTATTATGTAATGTGCATTCATGAGGAACTGAGAAATATGAATATGGCTCTGAGAGTCACAACATAATACACTCAAACCACTTCACACTTGGTTGGTCGGTCACCACCGCACACCGAAACCGAAAAAATGACCACAACCCCTCCATGTCACAATCCATTCATAGAAACAAACGGAAACAAAGAGACAAAGAAGAAATCACAATATGCCACGATAAGCTGTTTTTTTGACAGGACACTGCCACCAATCCCAAAGAACGATGGAGACAAGGGTCATAGACTTTTCAGAGTCATATTTGAGGGGTTACAAAGGTTACACACACATTTGTTCTCACACTTGTCAATCAAACCTGTAGGCTGAATGAGTGGCACAAGGCCCCCCCTATTCAACCCAAGCCGGACAGACGCCCTACATAAACATTTAGTTCTCCCCTGTGTGGCGAAGCAGTGGGTATTTGTTTTTTTGTTTTGCCTAAAGATGTGAAGGAGCACGCAGGGAGGACTATGCGTGCCTGCCTATTGCACATCCAGGGGAAGCACAGTTCCTCCGGTGTTTACCATGGGAATGTGCAAGACAGGATGCTGAATCTTGGAGGAAGCGCTGACGGGCAAGAGCCAGGGAGAGAGAGAGAGAGAGAGAGAGAGAGAGAGCGCCCACGAGTCAGACGGGGGCCCTGGGCCGAGGCGAGACATCAGTTACGCTGCAGAGGCTGGCCTGGCAGTGGGAAGAGACCCTGACCCTCTCCATATCCCCAAGCCTCGGAGGAAATACGCAAACGCCGCCTGCTCAGCAACAGGTAACACCTCCTTACTCTCCCCCTCTCTCGCTCCCTCTCTGTCGTTCCCACTCGTTTACTCCCTACACCCTACACTCACTCTTCCTCTCATTTTTTACTGGACAGCCAGCAGCTGTGATCCTCATTTTTTACGAGTGTTTCATTGTCCTCTGTTCAACACTCTGGGCCGGCCAACTTTCTCCTTCTCCACACAGGATCCGCTGAGGCGCACGTGCGAGCTCTCTTCCCAAAGTTACTGACAGCCAGGGTGGAAGGACAAGGACAGCAGCGGACACCCAGTCAACATGATGGAGCTAAAGATCCAGCTGATCCCCACTGGGGAGATCATCCTGCCTCCAGGGAAAAATGGGGAGAGCTACTGCCATAACTGCAAGGTTAGTTCAGCCATTCATCTCTCTCTTAGAGTATTACAGATACATTAAAAGTGTTTTCAAAGGCTTTGTGTCCACCTATTGAGGTGATAACACAGAGGCCTGTCAATAGATAGACTCTAAGCTCTATATGTAAAAAAAAATGAATGTATTCCTTAAGATATCCTCAGTTAATATTTTGATGCCACACTGACAAATAAGGACAGTTTAGTTTCTTAACACTGATGTTGACACATCAGGTTTTACATTGTGTGACATTGTCATGGCTTGAAGCATGTCCTTTTTGTCGGTCTAAGATGAATTTGGCATCTGGCCTAGCCTAGTAACCATTGCATTAAATGGGTACTTAATACATTAAAAGCTGACGAAAGGGGGGAATTTCTACATTGTGCTTCTTTAAGATATAGCAAGTTGCCATTGCATACCCTGTGATATAGAGATGGTCTGCTCCTCTGTTAGGCTAGTCCACACAGAAGGAGAGAAATCAATTCCACTCTCGTTTGACATTTTTTTTTCCAGGCTGATTAGCCTGAGGTTGTGAGTGCACAGTGGATCTTTAATGCTAGCAGCATGGATGAGAGGCATGTGAATGGCAACGTGATGTTGCCCGAAGAGATCAAAAGTTAACATATGATTTGAAGTCAGCCGCATAAATGCTTGCTCTTATACATGGTGCATGGAACTCCGGGTTACTATCTCCCCCTGTTTCCTCATCCAAGGTGAGGAAGACAAATGACATGGAGGTGGGTCTGAGTGTAATAATAACACAATCTAAGGAATGCAGGATGTGGGCTTTCCCTGGCCCAGCAGCAAGTCAAAATAACAGATAGCATTGAACTTTAGGAAATGTATACAGATACACAGCGTCCAAATTATTGTTTTAACTTACCTTCATATTCATCATTAGGCTAAAGCTCCTTTTCAGGGTTAGGCATTTTTCATATGGTATGAGGGAGAGGTATCATTCATGCAGGGATGCCAGGTGGAAAATAACTAAAAACAACTGCTGCATGTGCTTTCATAGCCAGTTTTGTTGTGTAGGAGTTTCCATGGAGCAATCTACCATGGAGATATCCTGGATACAGAGTAGGTTTTTCAATGCTGTTCTGGGCCAGTATGCAGACTGTATGTGCCATGAAATAACAGCCCATTTAAACACACAGGATTGTTTTATGGATAATTAAGGACAGGCAATGATTATACAGTATGCTGCAATAGTTGTATTTGTAATGGCTTAGAAAGGAATGTGTCTGGAATGCACAGGAAACACTAAAATACAGGAGTGGAATATTTTCATTAACATTCCTCTAAGGTCACATCACCTTGAGTGTGTGTGTGTGTGTGTGTGTGTGTGTGTGTGAGAGAGAGAGAGAGAAAGAGTAGGAGGGTGGGGGTGGAGGGGTTTGTAGTTGGTGTGAGAAAGAGAAAGCCAGATTTGATACATACTAAGTTGTTGTACTGTAGCGCTGCCTCCAAAAGCTGGTGTTGGTAAAATCTGGTGGGATTTATCTGCAAATCCACTGCTACAGTATTTCATGTGTGAGAACACCCATAAATGCCCGCAGCCATGCAGTTTGGGAAGATGGAACACACCCTGAAGTCCAGCCTGTCTGTCCAACACTGCCGCGTCAACAGGATGCAACCTTTCCTCTCTGCTTTGCTCGGCTATGCTATGCGAACACCCTTAATGCAGGGCTGTGGTTTGTGCGCCAGCTGACAAGAACAAAGCTTTGGTGAAACAGTATTGATCACTAAACCCTGTGACAGGCACTAGAGCTCTGTTACAGTGGGGGCTGCATTTGAAGGTCGCCTCGGCCTCAGAGGTCATCTCTATGAGAGAGGAGAGTCATGGCATTGATTAGCCATATGTACTTGATACCCAGAGTGTTTGCAGAGGAATAGAAATATAGAAAATCCTATAATATGACATCAAAAATATGTTCACCAGTTTGTTCTAAACCAGGAGTGTAGTAGATGTTGGACGCGGGTGTATGGAGACCCCCCCCCCTCTTGGAACAGACAATCTATGTATTTCTTACTTTTAAAATATTGAGGCATTCATTTATAACATATTATGCCAGTGGTGCCAGTAAGTGCACAAGTCAACCAACAAGCCTTCTATTGTATAGCCTAATCAAATGCAACTTAACTCTGTCGGATGACCATAACCATGTAATGATACATTGATAAGTTTTGGAGGTGCGTGTGACTTTCTTTGCAATTAGGCCTGCATGCATCATTACCCCTTCTAAAAAATCCCCCTTGAGACCTCTGTTCTTAACTGAATAGACAATAGGGGTAGCCTATATTTTATTTTTTAAAGGAGCAGTATGTAAGTTTGTGGCCAAAAACTGGTACTGCAATCACATTCAAAATATTATAAAGCATAGTATCCTCTTCTCCTCCTCCTAGACAAGATTTTGCCAGCTAGGTTGCCAAAATCGGATAGGTTGAGGGTGGTGCAACAGGCCAAAA
>JASCQY010000477.1:7506436-7523026 GCA_030264315.1 Sardinella tawilis
CACACACACACACACACACACGCACACGCACACACACACACACACACACACACACACACACACACACACACACACATACACACACATATATACACTGCCCATGAGTGGACAGAGTTATTGGGTCATGTAGCAGTAGTATTTATTTCAACTGTAAATCTATTGGTCACTGGTGACTCCGAGGGCTGGCAGTGCAACAGATGCGATGGCGTGAGCCAGCCAACCCTGACGCATTAAGGCCCCAGTCTACCTACG
The DNA here is from genome assembly GCA_030264315.1 of Sardinella tawilis. Classification (NCBI taxonomy): domain Eukaryota; kingdom Metazoa; phylum Chordata; class Actinopteri; order Clupeiformes; family Clupeidae; genus Sardinella; species Sardinella tawilis. Next base: position 7,506,689 of record JASCQY010000477.1, read on the forward strand.
TTTATGGAGGGGGAATCCCATGGAGACTTTTCAATCCGCCTGAGTCTGCAGAAGCAGAGGAAGAAGGGAGGGAGGTTGATGGGATGGATAGAGAGAGAGAGAGAGAAGAGAGAGGGAGAGAAAAAGGGAGGGATGTGAAGAGGAAGGAAAGGAGGATAAAACACACATGGTTCGGCGGTGATTTTTTTTATTTGGACATATTTGATATTCTCTCAGAGATACTGACACGTCTGTTAATCGCCCCTGCCCCAGTCTCAGCTATCCTGCCTGCGGGTCCCCTGAAGGAGAAAGGAAAAAAATGTGCACCCTTTCCTTCTTGACGTGGTAGTTGTGTCCAGATGTGAACAGTGTGTGTGTGTGTGTGTGTGTGTGTGTGTGTGTGTGTGTGACCCACAGGGTGGCTTTTTTTTGCCCTTTAGCCTGGTTTTAAGAGCAGCCACGGAGCGAGGAAAGCACATGGACTTCCAGCCCGATAGGAGTTTTACCTTTCACTGTAAACCCTTCAAAGGCCAGAGCCAAACTCCATCCAAGCTGGGGTGGATGGATGGGTGGGTGGGTAAGTGAGTGAGTGAGGGAGTGAGGGAGTGGGTGGGTGGTTGAGTGAGGGGGAGAAGAGTGGGAGGTGAAGAAGGAGGGTGGCACTTTTCAGAAGAACTTGTTCCTCAACATAGACAGAGAGAGAGAGAGAGGGAGACTGAAGGAGAGGAACGGCAAAGAGTGCAGTAAAGTACATAGAAAAGGGAGATTTACACACTGACAGACAGAGAGAGAGAGAGAGAGAAAGAAAAAGAAAGAGAGGACAAGAGAAGTAACTGGAGAAGAGATGGCAGCTGGAAGTCTCCCACATGCAGAGCAGCCAAAGTTATAATAACAAACGTTTTTGCACGATTCCTCTGACGTGGACAGCTGTTTTGGAAATACAAACAGGAAAAAGGTTTGTGCCTACGGAGGAGACAGAGAGAGAGAGAGAGAGAAAGAAGCAAGATGAAGTACCGAGCAATGGTAAGAACAGAAGCCTGCCAGCACTGCTCACAGTAAACTATAGCTGCCTCTTGTTTGCTTTGAGGTGTCTGTGTTTATGTGGCTTTCAAGGAGCGTGTACATTGGGGGATCCAGGGCACATGTGTCATGAACTGGACTTGGGTATGATAATGGGACCACTGCAGATGTTTTTTTTTTGCACATCTGTCATTAGGCTCTATATTTCTAGAGTCTAGATTGTATTTAGCTCTTGGAGGGCTGGTAAGCGGATGTTGAAAGTGACTGCATACATTTGTTTTGCATTCTGTTTTGCATTGACTTAAAATAGCACTTTTTCTACTGATTTCTTTACCCTCAGAGTGGCACGAAGGTGCCAACAAGCATACATCAGTTGGCATGGTAACAGACTGTTAGTTGGCGAACATGTTCTCTGTTTCGATTCCCATGATCTAATATGTGTGTGTGTGTGTGTGTGTGTGTGTGTGTTGTTGTTGTGCATGCTAGTACGTGCGTGTTTGTGCGGTGTGTGGGTGTTCTAGCACCATGAGTAGAGGCAATCACTGTCTCACCGTCACTACACTACCCCTCCTGCTGAATTCTTTGGCACTGAGACAGGGAGAGAGTGTGTAGCTGGTAATGAAACTGCTGCCTCTTGACCCGCCCCACACATTGCTTCCCATCGCTGTCATCCCTCAGGCATTCTCTGCAATCGTTCCATGGCCTAATGACTGTCAATCAAACGAGCTCGGGTGTTGAAGGGACTTCTTCTTACAAAAAGGAGGTAATCTACCAATGATTCTGAAAGCAGTCTTCGCATGATTTTTGGAGAAAGCTTTTACTTCCAGTGATCTGGATCTTCCAGCACCTGTTTGACCTGTTTCTGGGGCAGAAATAGATTTTTATCCGTGCTGTGCTGAAGGTGTGAAATTGGCATGATGAGTAATATCAGCCGTCTGTTTTTATCGGTTACATCCGATGCCGGGGTGCTGTTCTCAAGCCCGGACCACAGGTCACAGCTCTCCTATCAGATATCGTGTAACTATGTATGTCTGTAACTATGTAAACACCTTGAGTGACATAAGACCGGAAGGCAACCACTGGAAGAGTGAAGGCTGATGACAAATGACTTGCGGTATCGGTAGAGCTTCCTGTTCACCCGTGTCACCCTCATTTTCACCTCCTTTGTACTTTTCACTCCTTTTTCTTCCCTTTCTCTTTCATTCACTTACAGTACTCCTCCTCCTGTCTTCCTGACTTACACTCGTACACTTCTGCTCTTTTTTTAATTTTAGTTTCAGTTTTTCCTGTTTGAGAGCATGAATGCTGTTCATTTACACACACACACACGCACACACACACACACACACATACACTTGTTGCACTGCTTATTATCAGACAAACTAGTAGCCACAACACACACACCCATGGAAAAGAGCACCATCTAACTGTACATCTTTACCTTGAAGTTGTCACTCCTCACAGGGACTTTGGCCCACACTGGCTGCTTGCAGCCTCAGCGTCTCTGGTTACGGCAGAGGTGGACTTCAGGAATTTGTTCCCGCTGACTTGTCATCTAAATGCCCTCTACACTGTCATGAGTTCACTCTGAATACTTTCCATTGTTCCCCATAGGTTTGTGGCCCAAACTGGGCCACGGCCAATCCCAGCCAATACTGGTGGTGTGTATGTGTTTGTGTGTGTGTAGGCCTATGTGTGAGTGTATGTATGTTGTCTATGTGTATCTGTATGTGTATGTGTATTGTCTGTGTGCACATGTGTGCTTGTGAGCATGCATGTGTGTGTGTGTGTGTGTGTGTGTGTGTGCATATCTGTGCGGATGCAGTGTGTCTTTGGTGGCCGATGTACATGCGATTGTTTACTTTGACCTCACCTGCTGAGACCGAGGCTGTCGCACCTGTCTGTCTGCTTTCCCTGGAGGTGACTACAGAGCAGCTGTGAGCACCAGGCCATCAGCATCAGCGTCACTGCAAACCGCCACAGCAATCACTGCTAATTGGGACCTCGCCATATGGAAACTAAAGGGCCTCGTTTACATGTACATGATGGCTTTCTTTTGCAGGATGTGAAGTTACAGCAACTGTTCAACCCCTACAACAGAAACATTGAATGTTGCATTCTGGGGATTTTAGAGGAAAGCTGGATATATCCCAGAGAAGTTTAGATGAGTCACATTTCCCTGTGTTGCTTATAAAGCAACTCAGCAACTTTTCCTACCAGCCATTTGAAAACTTGGTTCATCGTTTTAGTCAAGTTCACAAAGGCCGGCACAGTATTTGGAGTTCTATTTGTCCTCCGTCCAGCTGTGTGGAAAACAGTGAGCGTGTGACCCCGTGTCACCTCTCGCTCTCTGCCACAGTTCAGCTATCAGCAGGGAACCCCCCCCCCCACCACCACCACCATCACCACCACCTCCATTCTAGGGGCTGCTTCAGTCTCATTTAATTCTGCATTCATTTAATGTTTCATGACATCCCCTTGTCTTTAACACTTTCATTCATTGTCGTTCAGTACGACCATTTCCCTTTCATGTACTTTACTTTTGTTGTCAATTTTTTTTTGGGGGGGGGGGGAATTGCTGTGCCTTGCAAATAATCTTTTCCCACAGAAGGACTGTGTGTGATTGAGAATGGAGAGTAGGGGTGGGTCTAGGCAGCTGGAAGGTTGAATCAGTGTACAAAAATGCAGCATTACCGTTTCCTTCAGCAGTGTTTTCTAACCCCAACACAATGGTTGTTTCAGAGAGGTTTGAGTGAGTGTGTCCAGAGTGCTCTTAAGACATGTCAGTTAGTCGCTCCATGTAATGGAAAGCCCTGCTTGAACCGAGTCCCCGAGACGGTGCTGGCAGACTGGTGTTTGCGCACTTCCAACTCGAAAACATCAATTTGAAATGTGGCCTGGGCTCAGAATAACGCCTCTTTTCCGCAGACTATCGACGGCGTTGCAACATGATGCGTGCTGAGTCGCTGTTTCTGAACCTGAGCTGTTCCATATTTAACCGGTGCGCCCAGCGAACCGCCTCGATTTTTAGAGCTTTTTTTATTATCTTTTTTTTTTTTTTTTTTTGCCCTTGCCTCGTGCCTGCGGCTGCAGGAAGGTCAGAGCCTAAAGAGCAAGCATTGTTTGCAGTTAAGCTCACTCCCTCAGTCTCTGACCCAGCTGGCCCTCACGCATTCTCCTGAGGAGGACAGAGGAGAGCAAAATGGGAGGAGAGACCAGAGGCGAAATGTCAATGTTGAGAATGTCGATTGACAAAAATAATGTTGGATAACTGGAAAGGAAGAAGAGAGGAAGAAAGAAGGGAAGACGCAGAAAAGAGGTATAGTGAGGTGGATGAAGAGCCAAAGAAATTGATTGAAGGGAAGCAGTGAGGGAAAGAGGAGGGAAATGGAGGAGATGGAGATGAACAGAAAGACTTCCCAGAGAGTTAGCAAGGAGAATGAGATGAAGAGACATACCATGGAAGTGTTGAGTGTGTGAGTGAGTGTGTACGTGTGTGTGTGTAGTTGTGTTTGTGTGTGTGTGTGTGTGTGTGTCAGTGTGATGTGTGCGTTCATGTCTCTGTGTGTGTGTGTGTGTGTGTGTGTGTGTGTGTGTGTGTGTGTGTGTGTGTGTGTGTAAATAAGAGAGAGCGTGAGCTCTGCCATGCAGGGCCAGCCCATTCGCTAGGCTCGGCTGTTTCTCTTTCCCCCGGCTCCTTTGTTTGCTCTACAGGATCTGGAAAGTCTGAGCGCATGGCAGGGCCAGGCAGTGCAGTCTAGTGCAGTGTGCAGGCCTCCAGTACTGTTAGCTGTAAGCTAAGCACTGGGGGTGCCGTGCCGTGCCGGCCTGGGGGCCACATGGACGCCGGACTGGGAACGCCGGGGTGGAAGGGGCGGGAGCAGGAAGACCCGACTATAAAGACCCAACCGAGGAACAATGAAGTAATGGAGCAGGAGCTCCGAGAATTCTGTTTGGAAACGGAGGCGCGGGAGAAAAGGGGGCTTCCTCTCTTGTTAGAGGACTGCAGTTACATTAGCGAGGGCCCTTGGCAGCGGGCCGCTGTTTTTGTAGTGTGCCACTGTGATCGTTTTCCACACGTCTTTGCCGGTTTTATGTGACCGACTAAGGATGCCTGGATGACGACGCCTTCCCTAACGAGAGGGAGGTTATGAGACCTGGGAGAGCGGCCAATCACAGAGGCATGAGATGAGATGAGATGCGTGTGTGTGTGTGTGTGTTTGTTTTCAGAGCTAGAATTCCAGTGACAAAGTGTGTGTGTGTGTGTATGTGTGTGTATGCGTGTGCAAGTGTGTGTGTGCGTGTGTGTATTTGTTTGTGCGTGTGTGAGAGAGAGAGAGAGAGAGTGACAGGAAGGAACACCACACCCCCCCCCCACACACACACACACACATACAAAGATAAACACATACACATGCACCTTAACAGACAGGTGATGGTCTGCATGACAATGCAGAGATGAGTCACCCCACAGAGAGGCCTCTATTGCACCTGTCTCCCTGGCTCTCCCCTGCAGAATTTGACTAGCAGTGGAGATGACCAGTGGACCTCAGCTTTGAATACAGTCTGACGTCTTTGGGCACCACCATTAACAACAGGTCCTTGTAGAGATAAGCCAGAGTAATCACATAAGTAATCGCTTAATCAAACAGAGCCCATGTTTAAGTGATTTGTTTTTGTTCCTTCCTGCACCTGTTTAGTTATCATTGCAGTAGTGCACAAACTTATGACATAATCATTTAAATCAAATAGAATCACAAATTTGTCATCAGTCTTTGACTCCGGGCAGGATAAATCTGTCATCTGAAATAGCCAGTGCCAGTCCATCTGGCATTAGACTGCCATTTATTAAAAAATAAATAAATAAAAAAAAGGCTAACTTCTACTCAGCCAGAAATGTGTTTTCCGATCTTTGTCATCATTTTCCGTGCTTCCGTAACACAGATGCCTGTGTGGAGGCGGTAGTGGACAGCAGGCTATGCCTTGGCTCCAGTTGGTCTGGAATATGAATTATTCATATGGGTGATGTCCACATGACAAATAATTTGTTTAGCAGTGACCACAGAGAGGAACATTTCCTTATGATTCCTTTGTTAGGACCTGTCATCTGTTTGCCTGCAGATCTCCTTCTAGTATAAGCAGAGAGAGATTGTAAGAGAGAGAGAGAGGGGGGGAGAGGAAGTAGGGAGGGAGGGGAAAGAAGGGAGAAGAGGAGGAGAGAGAGGAGTGTGATGAGATGGAGGGAATGTGACAATGAAGGAGATATTAAAAAGGCCTGTGCTGTGACTGGAAGGGAGTTGTCTCTGGAACGTTCAAACAGGAGTGAGAGAAGTTATAACAGCGGCGCCGCTGCTGACGAGGATGAGGATGAAGATGAAGATGAGGGTGGGGATTGAGAGCGCAGTCACTTCCTGGCACCGGACTTTTCCGCTTCTTTTTGCCTCAGTTCCATTCACTCTCTGTGTTTTCTCTGCATCCTCCTCCTCCTCTTCCTCCTCCTCCTCCTCCTCCTCCTCCTCCTCCTCATCCTCGTGCTCTAGTGAGGAGGTGCTCTAGCCGCCGGTGCTGAAGTTGCCTCAGCTCCTCTTAATTAAAGCTCTTTCTCAGGTGTGCTGCTGCTCCCCAGACACCCCGGCCTGCTGCGTCAATAACAAAACAACAGCATGGGCAGCTGTTATGTTCACACTGGGCTGCAGCATATTGGCCTATTTGTCTGTGTGTGTGTGTGTATATGTGTGTGAGTGTGTGTGTGTGTGTGTGTGTGTGCATCTGCGGGTGTGTTCATCCCTGTGCGTTGTTGTTTCGAGGAGCAGCATTACAGTAAATCCTCTGTCGTCAGTAGTACAAAGAGGTCTTCATTAACGTGAAGGGTGTCAGTGTGTGTGAGAGTGCGAGAGTGCGCGTATGTGTGTTTGTGTGTGAGTGTCTGTGTCTGGCGAGAGAGTGCGCGTGCAGGCACAAGCCTTTTCCACACACACTCACACACACACACACATACACACGCATACATCCCTGCGTTGACGACATCCTCTCCAGTCACTTTTGGCTCGAGAGGAAAGTTTTTAGCCGTTGGAAAGGGGAGGGGGGGTGCAGAAAGGAAAAAGAAAAAAAAAAAAAAACAAGCGTGACCAAGAGCAAGCCCCTGAGAAGCGAGACCATGGATCTGAGCAAACTGGGAGACCTGTTGCGCAAAACACAGAGCGCCATTGTGGAGAAGGAGCGCCTCATCAAGGGCATGGATGACATCCAGGCTGTAAGTGCCTTCTCTGACTCTAGCTCGACCAGCATCTAGCAGCATCTTTTCAGCAAGGCTGCAAAAAAAAAAAAAAACACATTGGGTGGTGTTGCACACATCTGTTCCGGACAGTCGCTTTTACTGTATGCTATGTGAAGGTGTGACTTTTTTTGCTGGTGTCGTTTTTTTTCTCGTGGTGGTTTATATTGGTTATTTTGTGGTCGCTTTTTCTAAAAAAGGCCTGACGCTGATGGTTGTCATTTTTTTGTGTGTGAATTATTCATGTGGCGTATGCTGTTGTGTAAACATGTTCTCTGTGAGCGTGTTTAACCTGCCGTACGGAGTGTCAGGAGGGGTTGCCGCACGCGCCGTAAGCGCTCGCAGTCAGACAGCAAACAGGAGGACCTGTTGTGCGCTGTTAGAGCCTCTTTGAAGACATATTGAAGCACTTAGCAGCAGCTAGCAGCTTCGCAAACATCAGTCACCTGCTCTGTGGGGGCGTTGCCTGTTGTCGGAGAGTCTCAGAGAGTTAGTGTTTTGACAACTTGCTCTCTCTCTCCCTCTCTCTCTCTCTCTGCCTCCCTCACTATCCCTCTCTCTCTCTATACCTCTTCCTCCCTCTCTCTCTCTCTCTCTGCCTCTCTGACTATCCCTCTCTCTCTCTTCCTCTCTCTCTCTCTCTCTCTCTCTCTACCTCTTCCTCTCTCTCTCTCTCTCTCGCTCTCTCTCTCTCTCTCTCTGTCCATCCACAGGCGGTTGGCGCAGACGGGGTGCGGGTAATGATGGAGAGCGCCCTAACAGCCAGAGACCGGGTGGGTGTGCAGGACTTTGTTCTGCTGGAGAACCACACCAGCGAGGTGGCCTTCATCGAGAACCTGCGCAAGAGGTTCAAGGAGAACCTCATCTACGTAAGTAACTTTCCCAAACAGTGCACGGAACACCTCTTCAGCCTGGGTTGGGTTGTTTTTGAGGGTACTGTAGGAGCGGGCTGGGTAGGGGGTTGAAGCTGTGAGTTTTACTGTAGTTGTCGGTGAGCGTGCGGGATCATCATTAAAGTATTTTTCCAAGGTTGCATCCAGTTGTGCTCCTCTTCAATCAGTCAGCAACCAACAAAAAAAAAAACATTAAAAACAGATGTTCTCTCTCTCTCTCCCTCTCTCTCTCTCTCTCCCTCTCTCTCTCTCTCTCCCTCTCTATCTCACCCACCCACCCACTCTGTACGCATGTGTAAATGTGTGTGTGTGTGTGTGTGTGTGTGTGTGTGTATGTGTGTGTGTGTGTGTGTATGTGTGTGTGTGTGTGTGTGTATGTGTGTGTGTGTTTGTGTGTGTGTGTGTGTTTGTGTGTGTCTTTCCCACCCACTCCCTTCACCCCCCACAGACATACATTGGCTCGGTGTTGGTGTCGGTGAACCCGTACAAGGAGCTGGAAATCTACACCAAGCAGCACATGGAGCGATACCGGGGAGTCAACTTCTACGAGGTCTCCCCCCACATGTGAGTGAGTGAGTGAGTGAGTGAGTGAGTGAGTGAGTGAGCCCTCCTGGAGCAGGGAGGGGCGGGGGGGTCTGTCCACTTATGTAATCGGAATTAAGTGGGCAAACAGTTGGGTTGATGCATGGGCACTGTGTTTGCGTAGCCTGTTGTAGACGTTGCTAAGAGATATGGGAATTCCTTCGGAATATTTGAACTTGCTGACCATTGTGGTCGCGGAATGCATGAGGCAGTCTTTGCCATGAGCTCAACATTCCAAGACTCCCCTAGTTTTGTTTTGTTTTACCGCCCCCCTACCCACACACACACACACACACACACACACACGCACGCACACACACACACACACACACACACGCACGCACACATGCACGCACAGATATGCACACGCGAATACACCACACACACACACCTGTCCTGTGTGTTATTTCTGTTTCCCAGACAGATATTTTCTGTCTGTCCAAATTGTTTGAGGGTTCAGGTTTTTATTCTCATCCTGGCGGGTTTTTGGGGGGGGGTTCAGGCCAAGAGGTGCCCACTGGGGTGCCCTGCTGTTTAGTGGGAGATGCCCCTCTCAGAGCCAGAGACAGGGGGCCCTGTGCATGAGCTGTCACCAGCCAAGCGGTTATCTCGACTTCCAGTGACGCAGCGAAAGGGCCTGAAATAACAAAAGCCCTGGCACTGGAATGCCCACTTCCAGGCCGGGCCCCAGACCCACACTCCGTCCCGCCTGATGGACAGCAGCAGGCTCTCATTCCAGCTGCACTCCCCCCCCCCACACCCATCCTTGCCCAGCCCATCCCTGCCCATAGCTCAGCATAGCCCAGCATAGCCCAGCATAGCATAGGCCTCATCCATACGTCAGGCCAAATGTGCCCACAGCAACATGAGCTGGCACTCTGTAAAGTTGGCTTCTCCCAACAGGGCTCGCCCGTGACCACATTATATCATCTCCACAGCAGGAATAAATGAACGAATGAATGAATGAATGAATGAATGAATGAATAAAAGAAAGAATGACAAAGCAGTTTTATTTATAAAAAAAACAAGTGATGTCCAAGGCTCAGTGATTAAAAAAAGAGAAGAAAAAAATAATTTATTTTAATTTGTGATACTTTGTGATACTCTTTCTTTTAATTTGGTTGCATAGAGCCAATGTATTGACGGCTGACATGTTTACAATATGAAACGTACTGTACCACTAGCTGTTTCGAGCAAGTTGCACGTGCTGTATAAGTTACCTTTCCGTCATTCACTCTGGTCTCTTTGACTCCTCTCAGCTATGCTGTGTCGGATAACGCCTACCGCTCCATGCGCACCGAGCGCAAGGACCAGTGCATTCTCATCTCCGGCGAGAGTGGCGCTGGGAAGACGGAGGCGTCCAAGAAGGTGCTGCAGTACTACGCCATCACCTGTCCCGCCAGTGATCAGGTGCAGACAGTCAAGGACCGCCTGCTACAGTCCAACCCTGTCCTGGAGGTAAACATTGAATACATTGAAATATGATTATATAATTAGTAAAGAGACTGAGGGTCAAACAAGAGTTGAAATATTTGCGCATAAACAGTGATACCTTGTATAGATAATGTGTTTAGTCTAAACTGAGATGCTGAAGAATGTTTTGTTGTGGCATTGCCTGCATGCTTCAGTAGGACAGATCCACTTGAGTGCACATACACACTCTCATACTTGCACACACAAAGAACACACACACACACACACACACAACACACACACACACACCTTCAGGCCATGCTTAGGCAGCTCCATGCAGTCTTCCCTCTTTGCTCCAACGACCTTGTCTCACACTATGCCGTTAATGACCAGGAGCAGGCTTAAAGTTTGGTAGGGGGGTGGGGTGTGTTGTGTATCATACAGTGCAGACACACGCAAATTACAGTGCAGGATGTCTGAGAATGTCACGGCGGGGTGGCGGGAAGAGAGGAGGGAGGAACAACGAGGCCATCAGTCAGTCAGTCAGTCGGGCGGGCGGATGCGGCCCCCGTTTGTTGTGGCTGCACTGCCGTGGCCTCCAGATGTTTGACAGATGTGCGCGGAGGTGCGAGCGGAGCTGGGCCCTCTGTGATCTGGCCCCCGTGTCTGGGAAGGACGCAGCAGGGGCCTCGGTCTGCTCCTGGGCATGCGGTACTGTACCTGTTATTCATCTTTTATTTTATCTCCTGTTTTTTTTTTGTTTTGTTTTTTTCCTTTTTTTCTTTCTCTCCCTACCTGCCTGCCTGCCTGGTTTCCTCAGGCCTTTGGGAACGCCAAAACACTGCGCAATGACAACTCCAGCCGCTTCGGAAAGTACATGGACATCCAGTTTGATTTCAAGGTGAGCGAGTCTTGTTACATAATATGAATAGTGTCCGGTGAGGGGAAATTTGGCCTCTGCTTTTATCCCAATCACGAATGAATGAACACGCAGTGAGATGAAGCACACTCGCCCAAAGCAGTGGGCTGCCTGCTAAACAGGGGAGCATGTGAGGAGTTAGGGGCTCATGGTCGGAGATAGACCCCTTCGTTTTCAAACCTCGAACGAGTCCGAACCAGTAGGCCACGGCTGCCCATGTGTAATCTGTCTGTATTAATTCTGTATCTGTTTTAAAATATTCCTATTTCCTCACCCTGTTTTTTTTTCCCCTGATATATTGATCCATGATATGTTTGTGGCGGTGTTCATCCCTTCAATGTGATCAACGCTGCATGAATTGGGATCTTTGCATGGGGGTTGGGGGGTTCCTCTACTCCTGCTTGTATTTTGCACTATTGCCCACCCCAGTTTCCCTGCATCACTCGTTCCTCTCGTTCCCCTTCCTTCTCCTCCTCATCCGCCTCCTCTCCCTTCTTCCCGCGCCCGTGGCAGGGGGCTCCGGTGGGCGGCCACATCCTGAACTACCTGCTGGAGAAGTCGCGCGTGGTGCACCAGAGTCACGGCGAGCGTAACTTTCACATCTTCTACCAGCTGATCGAGGGCGGCGAGGAGGACTTGTTGCGCAGGCTGGGCCTGGAGCGCAACACACAGCAGTACCAGTACCTCATCAAGGTATGTACTATACACACACACACACACACACACACACACACATACATACAGTACTTGTAAACACACACGCGCATACACATGCTTACACATGAACAAACACACACACACACACATACATATACTGTGTGTATATATATATATATACATGCACAAACACATGCTTGCACATGAACAAACATATACACACACACACACACACTTACACATACACACACCTATGATTTAGACAAACTGTGGGATTTAAACAAACACACAAACACTCAGGTGTCCCCTCCCCCTGCTGTTTTAATGGAGGAAGTGTGGCTCAGTCAAGCCTCCTCCTCCCTCCACTGCCCCCGGGGGAGTTTCCCCAGAAGAGAGCTGTCGTCCCTCGAGATCTCGTCAGCAAGGCAGCCTCCAACAGGGCAGATATACATGCACTGTACTCACTCACTGATTCGCACACTCACACTCACACTCACACTCACACTCACACACAAAATAAATAAATAATTAAATAAAAATAAAACAAACACACTCACTCATTCACCCAGATACTCTCCATAGCTTATCATTTTTCTTCAGCTCAGGTGTTCTTGACACCAGTGTCACTCACTCACTCGCTCACCCACCCAGGGTGGTCTTTTAACTTTCTGCTAATTCGACAAAACTACAATTCCCATACAAAAATCATTCTCACATTTTACTTTTCCCACATAGAGAATTGGTGTCCCTCAGTCCTTGTCCAGTACATGACCTACAGTACTGTACTGTACATTAGGCCTACATGCTGTGGGCACACCCTTCTTCTAATACCCATGAGAATTCACTGCTCATAAATTCACAGCATTTATTCTCAGCAGTGTGATGCAAGCATAGGAGTTAGCAGTGCAAGAGAGAGTGCAAGCATGTGTGAAAGTGGCTACGCCTGAGTCAGACTTGGCAGCTTTGTGACTCATTTCGTGCTGTTGGAGGCATACTATGCAGTCCTACTCCTGTCGCGTGAAAGTGTTACGCCATGCACAGTGACTAAAAAAGCACCGATCACGTTGACCAGAATATTTCCCCACAGCATTAGTTGACATTATTCCCTGTGCTGTTGTTTGCTGATTCCATGGTAACGGTGCGGTGCAGAGAGTAATATGTGTAGTATATGTGCGGGTGTGTTTTCAGGGAAACTGCCCCAAAGTGAGCTCCATCAACGACCGCAGCGACTGGAAGGTGGTGAGGAAGGCCCTGACTGTTATCGGCTTCAACGACGATGAGGTGGAGGTAAGAAACTCTGTAATATATGCATTGTGGTGAATAGTCTTTCTCAGACGAAGAGTCTCTCTGAGACGAAGAGTTTCTTACGATACAACAGTGTGGTTGTGTTGTGTGAGGGTATGAGTGTTTGATGTGTGTTTGTTTGTTTGTTTGTTTGTTGTCTTGTGTATGTTGTTTCTGTCTGGATGTGCATGTCCCTCTGTCAAACGTGTACTGTAGATGTGTTAGCGGGTGTGTTGTGCATGAACAGTATGTTGGGGTGGTTGATATATGTGTGTGTGTGTGTGTGCATGTGTGTGTGTGTGAGTGAGATAGAGAGAGAGGGAAAGGGATTCTAAAGCACAGTTGGATTACTCCCCCGTCCTCTCAGGGGAGCAGTGATCTGCGCTGGTCTTGAGTGAGGGAGCTCAGAGCTGAGTGCTCGGGGCGGTTGGGCTGGGGGCCGAGATACCCAGAGGAAGAGGAGCTGATTATGTTCGTTGCGATAGCATCGCATTGTGTCTCCTCCCCAGCCAAACACACGGCCATATAACACGGTTATAAAGCATTAGCCAACGCAGCCGTAAAATTAGCGTTATCTTATCTGCACCTTTTGATCTGCCTGTGTATTTTGCAACATATTGTAAAATCTACCGCTCCCTTCACTCTCTCTGTCCCTCCCTATCTGCCCTCTTTACCCACACCATACACACACACACCCACACCCACACACACCCACACACACACACACACCACTTCCCCCAACCCCTCCACCCACCTCTTTCTGTCCTCCTCTTTTCTCTCCACTGCCCCTGCCTGCCTCGTCTCTCTGCAGGAGCTGCTCAACATTATTGCCAGTGTGCTTCACTTGGGGAATGTCCAGTTCGGAGCAGAGGAGAGCGGGAACGCGTGGATCCAGTCCGAGTCGCAGATCAAATACATGTCCAGGGTAACACACACACACACGAGACACAACTCCTCCTCCCCTGTTTAAGCAGGCCTTTAGACTCACCATTTACATTGATTGCATTGGTGCACCATTTATTTTTTTTTATGGACATTAGTATTGGAACATAATTTAGGTGCATCCACAGTAGGGACCCAAGGTGGAGATCAGAGCAGAAGTAAGAGTATGGATAAGTCAGCCCAGACATCTGGGCACTGCATCCCTGTTGTAAATATAGACATGTGTAACATGGAGAATGAGCAGATTGAGAAGTGGAAAGGGAAAGAACTACTAGGAATTTTAAATCAAATTCAAATTTTGTGTCTTGAAATTTGTGAGGCAAATGTTCAAATTGAAGCTGTACCATTGTGAACAACAAAAATGATTTGCTGATTTGATTTTTTGGCTGCCCCAATGGCGCCAACAACATTGGAGTCCTGTTTAAAATGCAAAAAACTTGACTAGACAGTAGCCTGTTACTGTCTGCATAACATTTAATAACAAGTACCCTTTTTTGTTGCCCTAGTTGATAGGGGTGGATGTGGCCGTGCTGAGGGAGGCTCTCACACATAAGAAGATCATTGCCAAAGGCGAGGAGGTATGTAAGCAGCTGTCAGCTCTCGGCATGCAGAAGCAGCAGCAGCAGCGAGGGCTTCTTGCAGCCATGCATTCTTAAAGGGCGTGGCTGCCACATATTGGCATTCTTTCAGGTCTATGAGTGAAGTGGTTTCTGTGTCTAACAATAGGTGTTTTCCGGCGTGTGTGTGTGTGTGTGTGTGTGTTTGTGTGTGTGTTTGTGTGTGTGTGTCACAGCTGATGAGCCCTCTGAACCAGGAGCAGGCCGCAGCGGCTCGCGATGCCCTCTCCAAGGCCGTGTACGGCCGCACCTTCACCTGGCTGGTCAACAAGATCAACGACTCTCTGGCGTTCAAGGTACAGTACGCCTTCAGAGCCTCACGCCTGCGGCCTTTGCCCTTTGCCCTTTGCCCTTCCTACGGCCCTCCAGGCTCCCCTGCTTTTCCTTCACCTCTCACTGACCCCTCACTCGTGGGTGGACACATCGATACAGCATCTCCTGCCAGACGGCTACCGATTTCCAGTCCTCCCACTGCTCGTTATTTGTCCATTAGTGTGTGGGTAAACCCCCACCCTCCCCATACAACCACACACACACACACACACATAGACACACACACACATAAAAGTAATTTTCTCTGCCCCTCCCCTGTATGGGGCAGTGCAGTGAGACTGGTGCTTGGCTTCTGCCACAGCACAGGAAGAAGGCCGTCACAGTCCTGACAGCGTGGCCCTGCACCTTTTTACCAATATTGATGTTTGGCTCCCCCAACTGGCCGTGCTGAGAAACTACAGCCTTAGGGGCCTGAGAAAGATGTTGTGTGTGAATGACTCTTTTGATTGGGAGAAGTGCTCTTTTGTTGACACATTTCGCAGGATGACTCACAGCACACCAGTAAGAATGCATCTGTGATTGGTCTCCTGGACATCTACGGTTTCGAAGTCTTCCAGAACAACAGGTACAATAGTGCATTTAGAAGTCCTGAAATAAGTGAAACAAACATTGTTCTTCAGAGTTGAATTCTGTCGTGTGAAGCTTTTTAAATGAAATATAACCTTGCTTAAAGGAGAAATCCTGTGTGAATCAGTCAGTAGCCCTGTTGTTTAAAGTCCCTGAATGCTGTCTGTAGGAAAAAGAACCAAAACATTTGGTGCATCATAGACAGAATAACCAATAACTAATGTTAACTGCACTGGGTTGATTCACACCAGATTTGTCCTTTAACAAGTAATTTGTCTGTAGTTGCTGTAGAGACTTATTCGTTATGTTTCTTTCTTTCATTTTCTGCATTTTTTTTTCTGTAGTTTCGAGCAGTTCTGCATCAACTACTGCAATGAGAAACTCCAGCAGCTGTTCATTGAGCTCACCCTGAAGTCTGAGCAGGATGAGTACGAGTCTGAGGGAATAACGGTGAGGGTTCACACACATACACATATGCACACACACACACGCACACACACACTCACACACACACATACACACATACATATATGCACATACACACACACTCACACACACGTGCAGATACACACACACACAAACACACACACACATACGCATGCGCACACACACACACACACACACACACATACACGCAGATACACAAGCACGCCTCAACACCTTCGCCCACATTGTACTGTACTGAATCATTCTTCTCACTCACAGCTAATTAAACCAACCATTCTTTCCACCCTAGCTTACATCACCATACTCAAGTATGTTTGTGCAGTAGTGTACTCAGTCTGACTTAATACTCTATGCTATCAACACTCCTGTAGCACACAAGTTCCACTAACGAGGAGTTCCACCACAACTGTG
>JASCQY010000477.1:7562646-7574329 GCA_030264315.1 Sardinella tawilis
GTGCAGTCCTGCCCCCTTGTGGTCATGCTGTGTCTCTGCAGCCAACCAGCAGCACTTTGCCTGGGTTCACCCCGTGGCTCTCTCCTTCGTAATTTATAAATGACGATGGCGCTCCAAAAATAGATCAGACATTGTTTGACTGGGGATTGTTCTGAAATGAAACTGTTTTGGTTTTGCTTCTCAGATCCTGTCATTCATTTTGCACACCATTGTGAGGGGTTTCATCCACTCTGCTGTTGGTGGTCTCTATGCTGCTGTGTAAGTATTTTAAAGGAATATTTTGCACAATATGATGAGTTATGTTCTCATTTGAAGGTAATTACGTATAATGACTCTTTCTAATGTTGCTTCTCCCTGGCATCTTTCTCTGGCTCTCTGTAGGTACCCATCCTCTCAGTTTGGCAGTCTTACAGGGATGCAGTCTCTCATCAGCGCTCTGTTTGCCCTGCTTCAGCAGCCTCTGTTCATGGCCATGATGGGCCCATTAGAGGGAGACCCACTCTGGGTGAGATAGCAACTCAAATCATAAACACACACACACACACACACACACATACATACTGTACATACACATATACACATATTCACAAACATTTACAAGAGGTACCCATAAACATAACAAAACTCATGCACATGCACTATTTTTTTTTTTTGTTCCTTTCTGTTTCTGGAACGTTCTGAAACGTCATTGTTTTCGTTCCCCACAGGTGAACGTGGGCCTGCTGGTGGTGAGCATGCTGGGTTTCTGCTTGCCTCTCTATCTCCTGTGCTACAGCCGCCAGCTCCGCCGTGAGAAGAGGGAGCGCGAGGAGGACCCAAAGATCTACGTGAAGATCAGCAACAGCCCCAATGGTCTTCATGGCACCAACGGCATCAACGGCACCAACGGTGTCAATGGCGTCAATGGCACCAATGGCGTCAACGGCAGCAACGGCGTTAATGGCACCACTGCCATTAATGGCACCACTGAAATGGGCAGCCCAGGAGACGACAGTGTCTTTGTTTAGAGAGTCAGAGATGGAAGAAAGAGTGGGGTGTGAGTGAGAGAGAGGGAGAGAGAGAGGGGGGAGGGGGGTGGGGGTGAAGGTGAGAGAAGGACTGAGGGTGAAAGGAAGAGTATTGGCTGGTGCTTGAGGCCCTGTGTATGATTATCTGCCCAGGACCTCAAGACAAGCTGTCATTCACCTTTTTACTCTCAGACGGAACCCTGACATTCCTGCGCACATAAACACACACACACACACACACATACAGACATACACACAGAAATTACACTCAAGTACCACTGAAAAACACAGTATATCAGGAACAGAATAGTGTTTCCCTTTGAGATCTTGTGCTCACGTCCACATCTCTTGTCAAAGAGAAACAAGCACATATACTCATTATGAAAAGACTGACACACTCAACTTTCACTGTGAAACACAATACAAGCGATGACACATGACGACACAAACCACGTCTGCAAGTCCCTCACTCACCCCTTCGCCCAAGGCCTCTTAGCCCCGAAGCGTGCCATTGGTTTCGCCATCACAACAACAACAACAGAGAAACAGTCTTGGAGGTCGCAAGTGAACTGACATGAGACTCAAGGTCACTGAGCAGGGGCAGATGGCCGTCTCAACAACAGACACTGATTTCACCCCCACTCCCACCAACCCTTGCTGCTTGTGTGTCATTGTAAACCCCCTGCTACTACTCGCTCTGCCAGATACCGTGCCAGTCTGGGGTTGCCCATCGATACTGAGTTTGTTTGTCACTGAGTGTCTTCAAGTGCTGAGTGTCAAGAAGCCTGAATGCCAATGATCAGATGATGTCCTTGAGATGACCTGGACTTTTAAACCTGTCTTCACCTTGAGGTGTTAAAGTGATTTTCCGATTTTTTTTTTTATCGTAAAAAATCACTTAAAAGTAATGCTGAAGCTTTGCCAAAAACGTACCTTTGGCTTTGCCAAAAAGTGTCTCCTTTTCAAGAGTTCTTGTCAACATCCACTAGGTCACCTGGCTTTGTTAGTTGATCAGTGTTCAGCAGTTTCTTTTAGCAGGGAGGAAAATCAATCAGAGAACAAAGAAAGTGGCATTTTAGTCTGGTCAAATGGTTCTCCAGCGTTTACACTCTTCACATAATAAGTTTTAAACTTGCATGTTTTGAGCTTCTTGGCAGTTTTTTTTGCTGCACCATTTGCCTGAGTGCACTTGCTCTTTTTCTTTATAAAGACAAAATGGAAAAAGCAGTGACACTCAGAGAGCAGAGGCATAGTTCTGGAATGTTCCGCATCCAAGAAGTGTTTAAGACCTTGCAAGCTATTCTTTTGACTCTCAGTAACTGCCATCATGGCAGAGGGATCTGGGAAGACGAGGCCCTCCATGTTTAGTGTTGTGGCAGAGGTATAATTGAGGTAGACAGGAAGTAGATACTTTTTATAATTGGGTTGGGGTGGGGGGGGGGGTGTTCAAACGTGAACATGATCATACAGTAGTGTCATTGTGAATATTTTACAGGGAGCTCAAAAATGTTGTGTTTACTTTTTCCCAAAGCTTTTATCACAAAGCATGGCGTAGAGTGAACCTTTCACCAGCAATAATGTGCCACGACACAACCCGCACAGTTAACAGATGAGTACCAATCATTAGTGCATTTCTCCCAGCCACTCAATCATGCCATACTGTCTTTGCTGTTGCTAGGGTTACTGTTGTATTGATGTTTCTCTGGAAAGTCATTGTGTATGTTTTTCGACACCAGATATCTGTCTGGACATCTGGTATTTCACAGTAATAATTTTATCAGAGGTATTTTCCTGCAATATGATCCGGTTCAAGCTTTCTTCTGTCTTATGACAATACCTGTTATTTGGAGAGATAAAACAGAAGAAGCGGTTACATACGTTAAGTGTTTGAAACAAGAGACATGCTGTTTTGGATGAACCGTTGTTGCCGCCTATCCATAACCTGCATTATTCTTTCTGAGTATACTGGGGGTTATGGAGGATTTGATGTAGCAATAAGTGCTTCTGTGAGCCACCTAGGAATAGTTTACAGTGCTCGTATCCACTTACACTGTTTTGCAACCTCAAGTGCATACACACAACTCAAGCATGTGTGCTCTCAGTTGGCAAAGCTACTGCCTTAGGAGTTATACGGATCGGGGCTGTTTCTCTAGATAGATATTTTCTCGTCACAGTGTTTACCTTAATGGTGCTTTTTAGTAACTACAGGACAATGGACACTCTTTGTCAGGTGGTCAGGTTTTAGATGTAATCAGTCCTTGTTAAATTTTCAGACTGAGAGTCACATTTCACATTATAGACAAAAAAAAATATACTTGAAAAAAAAACTTGAATAATACTATCAAAAAAGGGAGCTGAAGAGATGCTTGAATACCGGCATCTCATTCTTGATGCACTCTTGTAGCTGCGAGGTTGAAACACAGTGTAGTGGGAGCACAAAAGGGTTGCTTGTGGAAATCCATGGAGGCAACTCGAAATTCTCCGAACTTGACCCGCAAGGGTTTTTTCGCTCAGCAGTAACTCACAGAAACACTTCCAAAGATATCCGTCTGTAAAAGGGGCACCAACAGACATTTTGGGAAGAGGATTATGATGACAGAGTTGAATATCCCCACACAGACCTGTTTCTCTAGATCTAACTCTAGATCTGGCCCCACACAGTGCAGAGTATAGTATAGTATACTGTACTGTACTATACTATACTATACTATTGATCACTCAGTCCAGCGACTGAATGAAAAGAGAGTAGAGAATGGCACATACGCACTTTAATATCTCATCGAGTTTTGTTCATTATGTCCCGTGGTGAATGTTTCTAATGGTTAAGGCACAGTCAGAAGCCTTCAGGTTATAAGTGAGATATTGATAAAGTATGGCCTGTGCCCCCAACCTGCCTTTGGTCAGAGATGCAAGCTGTTTGTTATTTTTGTATTCACAGAGAGATGCTTGCCCTCTCTGCCATCACCCTACTGTACCTACACACACCTTCTTTTATTGTTCTAGTCCCTCAGTTCATCCATTTTCAGGTCACTGACCCTTGTTGTCACTGACAGCAAGCATGGAGGGAACATTCCCCTGTGACTGTCACGTTCTCACTGTCATTCTCTCTCTCTTTTTCAGTCACATGCTCGCACTGTGCACAGAGAAACAGGTCAATGGTACCCAACACCCGTAATCTTTTTACCCTTTTTGCATGACTATACTTTGACAATAATGGAAAATTTGGGCTGTGTAGACTATAGCATGCATGTGTCCCAGACGTTTTAAATAGCTTGAACATGCCTAGAAATTGCAGGTGGAAGAAAATAATGATGCAGTACTGTACTCCGGCGCTATGAATGTGGGTTTATGGTTTTCATTCCCTCCGAATGGGATATTCAGCACTTTTTCACTGCCATACCTTAAATGCACCCTCTTTTTAAAACAACCATGTTTCGTTGTAAATGTAACACATTAACTAGCCCCTGTTTTAAACATTAGAGCTGTCATGATATGAAAGGTAAGGTTATTTTGACACGGTGAGTAGGCTTAACACGGGGATAGTAACCAGATTCTTGATGTCATCATGAGTCATCAACTCCAGTCCTTTTTATGTACCATGTGCATTTTGTTTATTTTGACATTTTTTAGGTGTTCTTTTTGATGTGTCAAAATATTTTGTCTTTATATATCATTTATGTCATCCTATATTAGTAGCTGTTGTTGACATTTTGAGTAATTGTTGAAACAAAATCAATTATATGTAAAATAAACCAAAAGTAATTTGTACAAATGGGTGTCTGAATTTCTAATAATGTAGGCCTACTGTCGTGATAGGTCTTTTGCACTGGAGCTTATCATAATGATTTGCAATCAATAATTGATAGTGTCAGTAGATCAGGTCTGTGGTTTTATATTAAATTTGGTCTAATGTTAAGCCTGAAATTACACTGGCAAGGCCCACCTGGATGAAAGCTTTTACTTCAAGGCTTTGCTTAGTTAAACCCTTAAGGTGATACATAGGGCAACTTTAAGGCATCAACCATAACCAGTGCCATGTGTTCTTGATAATTATGGAAATTTGCTAGATGAAGTTCTAGGAGAGAGGGTGAGTGGAGCAGTGAGAACATCGTCCAATACCCATGGAAAAAAAAGGAAAATATGGTATTTTTGTTTGGTGGAACTTTCTGATGTCAGTTGCCTGCTGTCCTCCAAGACCATGTCACTGAGGCCACTGTCTCAAGGGACTTGACTATACTGTCCTGCTCCAATAGGCCTGTGGCTGCTTCCATCCCAGATATCTACTGTCCCATGCCACTTGACTCACTGGTTAGGCCTAGGGTCAGAATTTCTGTATCAAATGTCCTGTATCAAATGCCAACTGCCCCCCAACCCCCCTACCACACACACACACACACACACACACACACACACACACACACACATAGGCCTACTGTATACAGGTTCCCTCTTCCTGCATATCTGGTGGGTCATAGACTATGAGGCTTGGGACTATGAGATCCCAAATGATGTCACCTCTGTTGACGTTCCAGGGAAACAAACAAAAAGCTTCTCTCAAATTCGCCCCTAAATCAACTTTGCTTGCTGCCCTGCACCCATGTGCATGCTCACTAACCCCAATCCCCTCCACTAACCATCTTATTGCTGGTTGGCTGAAATGTGGTTTATGTTTTGGTGCACAGCCTGTAGATCTACCCCTATTTGTTTGACGTTTACAGCCCCTGTGTTGTCTCCAGAGACCGGACTCTTTTTTTTTACAATGTATTCAGGGGGCAGGCAGCAAGCTGATCAAGGGGAGATGCCAACAATTTGAGACAAAAATTATATTCAAACTCAAATGTGACATGCACTTCATTGTGCAGTTAAACTATATGAAGTAAACCCTTTCAATTAAAGCCTAGACCTGTGTAAGACAAGGCCTTGGCCGTGGGCTTAATGAACCAGTAGAAGTTCTCGTTTAACAGGTGCGCTCTGTTCAAGACCACAATACTGGTTTGACTGGGTAGGTGTAAAAAAAACCCCGACATTTTATTGTTCAACTATAACCTACAGATTCTGAACAAGTTAAATGTACATATTTTGAACTAAATTACTAAATAAAGGCAATGACACATGTTACTCGAAAACTCAAACATTTATATTACATGCATCGTTAAAATGTGAAAGATTATTTAGAGAACACCGCCAGTATCGTCAGATGCGTCTACTAATGTGTAGGTTGGTCGGTTGGTTCTTGTGTGTGTAGTGAGTGTAGTTGCCTTGACTACGCCTCGCCCCTTCCATATCTTTCAGGAAGTAAATTTAAGGCAAAAGGAAACAGTGGAACAAAATGCATCGACTCGAGTGAGACGACAGACCAGCATAACGTTGCCTCTGGACTTGTGAATGTGGAGCATAGGACGACGGCGCGCAAAAAATGCTGGTTAAAGAATAGTAAGTCGTTCGTTATTGTTGATTGTATGTTTTAAATGAAGCATAACAGCTGATGATTTGTACATTATGAGAAAACTGAACAAGGTGGTGTGTTGCCGTGAACTTGGCTGAGTTAGCGCTAGCTAGCAACAGGGAATGACTGTAAGATAGCTAGACAGTTAGCCAGCCAGCCAGCTGTCGTCCACGATTTTACGTGAAAGATTTACTGTAAGGTGAACTTTTGAAAAGTCTGTCAATTTAATCGGGTGATCCGAAGACATTAGGCAGCGTGTGTTCGTTGGTTTTCTGTAAGTTAAAAGGTCCATGAAAATGGCGCCGAGTGATATTTAATAAATGATAGCGTTAACGTTAAAGCTGACAAGCACACCTTGGTCAGAGTTGTCACTGCTTTTGGATCGAGCAGGTAAGTTGGCTTAAATAAATGGGAGTAAAGTCCTACGTCCATGTCCAGATGCCAGCTGAAATAACGTTAACGATCTTTTAGACTAAATGTGAAACGAATCTTCTACAAAATCAGATGTAGAGGCGCAAGTGTAGAGTTACCTATTTTGGATTTTTTAGTTATGTCGAACCTCCACTACACACCTTTGCAACGTTAATTGCGTGCTGCTACAGCTCATGGTTGTAGATCGAACAGCTTAGATTACAACAGACTCACGTGTTGTTTAAAGTATGCTTGCTGCCAAGGGTTAGAACTAATTGTCAAGTTATTGGCACTTGTTCATCTAGCAGAAAATACATTAACTTACTTTGCATTCTATGAAGTCTCTGTGTAGTTAAGATTTTTTTTTAAGCGACATCGTTGACCTTTGCATGTGACGTCTAGTGATATGATCACTCATGTCTTGATTAGTTGGACAGGCGCATTTGTTCTTGGCTTAAGTTATGTGCAAAGTTGCCGAATCAGAAAATCTAATCATAGAAAAATCATCAAAAGTATATCACATTTCATTCATTCACATGCCTTGGCATGACAAGTGTCAGATAGTTTCCCCTTCATGAATTCCTGTCTTTAAATAATTTAATATTTGTGACCTACAACTTAAGATGGTCTAACTCGCAAGCCTAAGGACAGTTGTGAGCTATATTTGTCCTTTTCTGGATAATAGCCAACATCTGAAAATGATAATGTATGAATATTAGAATAGCTAATCAGTTGCAATGTGGTAATACTTTCCATATTTTAAGTACCCATTCTTCTCTCTTTTCAGTCGAGTCGTCCTTCCTATATCAGTCGAGGAGGTAAGTGCTTATTTGGCATGTTTTTTCTGACCTTTTGTTCTGGGATTGTCTGCAGATGGGAAGTCCCTGTGTTAAACATTTTCAGCTCAGTCTAAGAGCACTTGATTCAAGCACAGCAAGAGGGAGTTCTCTCTCATCTAAATATACACTTGAGCCATAAACACAATGTTTGTGTTGAATTGTCATGCCATAGGTGCAAGTGTGAGTTTCACCTTGTCTGTCACTTCAATACTTGATGGCTTAAGTAGCCCAGGGAGAAACTACACTTGCTAGTTGACTTGCTAGCAGCCATTGCTTCTTTGTTGTTGCCACAGATTGAGCCTTGTGTGAGACTGACAATTTCTGTTCAATTTAGAATTTTATTTAATTTCGGTTGCCAGAACATTTCAGTTGATGGGGCTTAGTGCTAACTGAATGAATGTCTTTAATGTCAGTAATTTGGCTGTTCATCACTGAAAAGGACCTTAGTTTGAACAATAATAACGAAAAAAGGTCTTCGTTTGAACAATAATAGGAAGCACAAGTTCAACATGTGAGGTGACATTCCAATCCACCCAAGGCAACTGTCGTAATGTCACCGGTTTTGTATGATTGTTCCTGCCGCCAGCCATCCACAAACTGCTCAAAAGGAGTGGTTAACACCTAACACTAACACTAAGATTTCTTGCATCACTGTCCATTGAAACTCACACCAAGTAATTGACACGTTTTAGACCGGCGACACCCCTGCTGGGAGTTGAATCTTTGCAGAAGTGGCCTTGATGTGAGTCTAGGGAGACTGTAGTTTAGTCAGCAACAGGCGTGGGCCCACTGATTTGGTGACTCACCACCAGAGTGACGCAAGACGGCTGTGACTCTGGCTGCTGTCACTGCCACAGCTACAGTTGCTGCTGCTGCTGCTGCTGCCTCTCCAGTCCCTGACTATGGCTAAGGGATGGTGGTGGTTGATGGGTGGGTTGGCTGGCTGCCTAAGCTGTAACATAATGATGGTAATTCTTCAGACACAGCTGACTGGATAATGGGATCAGTTAAAGACAGCCCAGCTTCTGACGCTTCAGTTTAAAACAGTTTAAAAAGCTTTCGCTGAGAGAGTCAAGAAAGCTTCCGTTAATACTGTAGAAAAAAAAAGAGGGCATCTCTTGCTTTTGCCATGGCCAATCACCCCATGGAAATGTTAGATGGGTTTCATGTGTCCTCATTGTGTTTACTGCCTCAATTAATTTCTCATTCAATGTGCTCATATAATATTCATGTCATTCTTTCCGTTGGTTTGACACAGAAGTGAGCCCTGTTATAAAGCCTACACCATCAAAGTCATACTACCATTTCACAGATGACGTGCGTGTGCGCTGCAATTCTGTTCACTGGCTGAAACCATCATTTCCTCTTTTTCTGAGGGCACAGATGGTACTTTAGGTTAAGTGGTGTCTGTTGAGGGTGTTGTCAGTGGTGGTCAGCGTTTCCCTTCTCTTTTTTTCCCCTTCTCTTGTGTAGTATCAGGTAGGCCAGCTGTACTCAGTAGCTGAGGCCAGCAAAAATGAGACGGGTGGAGGGGAAGGGGTGGAGGTGCTGAAGAACGAGCCCTACGAAAAGGAGGGGGAGAAAGGCCAGTACACACACAAGATCTACCACCTGCAGAGGTAAGCCGGCTAACTGGAAGTATAGGCCTGTGTACCACACAATGTGGAACTGTTCTTTTTTTTGTGTGTGTGTGTGTGTCATTGACAGCATGTCGGCATGAAGGCATGTAATCGGTACCAGAGGGGTTTTAAATATGACTTATGCCCTTTTTGGCTTATCTCGCTTTTGCAAGAACTTGAAAAGCAGCTTTGTTAAAGTGTAATATTGGTGGTCACTATGTGAGAACTCACTTCGGCCCTCAGTCTTGTCCTGTACATACAATAAATCTCAACTTCAGGGCTTTAGTTTCTAAATATTAGTCAGGTTTATGATTTGAAAATGATTTGTATGATTTCTAATACTTTCCCTGATTTAAGCCTCCCTGTCTCTCATTTTCTTGACATGCAGTAAAGTGCCAGGTTTTGTGCGGATGCTGGCACCTAACTCTGCCCTCAACATCCACGAGAAGGCCTGGAATGCTTACCCATACTGCCGCACAGGTATGTTTGATTGTTTTGTTTGTTTATTTGTTTGTTTGTTTTCTTCAGTACTTACACATCAGAAAAAGTGTAATTTTGTGAGTGGGTTTGTAAATGTGAATGTCTAATGTGTGTGTGTGTGTGTGTGTGTGTGTGTGTTTGTGTGTGCGTGCATGTGTGCGTGGGTGTTTTTTGCTCTCTCACATGCTTTCATCACAACAGTCCTCGAGGTAAGTTATCTAGCCCCCCCCACCTTTCATCCAAGCACCTTACTTTCATTTTGAAACAGGGATTTGACTCATTTTATGAAAAATATAAACTAATTTTTAATTTGATCCCAGACACAAAAAGGAAAACGATACTGTAGGTAAAGATGGAGAAGTATTTGCCCCTCTGTGTAACTTTCTTTGGGCAAGAAACTTGGTCATTTGAGAATAATACTCCTCAGTGTAAAACTACAAAGCATTTGGGGTTTTCACCCAAACCATAACTATTTTACACATTGTCATTTGTGTATTTGAACAATCCAATGACATCTCTTCGTGCAATGGACAGAGCTGAAAAACAAGGTGTAGGTGGCACTACAATAAAAGTTGATGTGGTTCTATTATAAAAAATGGATTCCATGGACGTACTGTAGGAAGACCTGAGACCTTAACCTTTGTCTGTGAACACAGTTTGATTCTTCATCTACGGATGCTGGCTAAAGCTCCATCATGTACGGAGGAAACCATATTTAAACATGATCCAGACCCATTGCTGTCTCCTTGGGGCTACAGTTCCTTTGAGATGGACTCTTTATCCTCTGGGCTAGTGTTGAGTTAAAAAGCCACCATCCCTTATGGTATCGAGGATCACAAGTGTTGTTTGCATGTTTAACTTGAGCATTTGGCTGACTGATACATACAGGTTTTGGAGCAACAGACACTGTTATCCAAATTTTCGAACTGTTTTACACATAAAATAGAAATTCTATGGCCCTAAAGTAGAGCCCAGGTAGGAGAGTCTTAGGCCTGCCTGTAGTCCAGACCTGTCACACTGGGTGCCTCTGGAACTGAAAACGCAATCCAGAAGGCACCTACAGTAAGCAGTTGAAATCCTATATTGGACTATATTGGACCAAAAGTCCTTGGTTCCCAAATATGCAAAACAAAAGAGAGAGCGAGAGAGAGACAGAGAGAGAGTTAAAATTTCAGTGGTAAACCTGCCCTTTCCCAATTTTTCTCAGATGTGTTCTCTGCATTAAATTTAAAATGAACTTACACTTTAAAAATTCTACATTTTCATTTATGATACTCTATGTACCAGTATTCATGCTGTCTTTACATGAATCTATAATGTAGGACTTGGTTTATCTCCAAATCAGTGTATGCTATTTAAAATTGGGTTGTGTTGTGCCCTGTGCTTCGCATGCCCTTGATAATCAAGGGATTTAAAAAAAAAAAAAGCCATTGAATAATTACTGAACTGGGCTCAAATGAATTAACTTTTTTTTATCCCAAATGTTACGGTGTAAAAACAATGACTTCACTTGTTGGTTTCCTGTTTTTGTTTTTCTCCTCAGAGTGAGTACATGAAGGAAAATTTCCTTATCCAGATTGAAACCTGGCACAAACCTGACCTTGGTGAGCAGGAAAATGTGAGTGCGAATGAGATTTGGTGTTGACACATTTGTTGGGAAAAAAATTACATACAGTGAATTTTCTAGAACTCCACAATCCTCCACTCCTCCTTATTAATACACTACCACCTCATGGGTTGTGACTCTCAGACATTGTTTGTAAGGATGGAGCAGCATAAGTGTGTTTCACCTGTGATGATTCATATTAGCCGGGTTTACATGGGAAGATTTTCTGCCATTCCGATTAGACTATTCTGATTAGAAATTCTGGGACGTCTGTT
>JASCQY010000477.1:7604611-7609611 GCA_030264315.1 Sardinella tawilis
AGAGAGAGAGAGAGAGAGAGAGAGAGAGAGAGGAGTAGAGAATGTGACAAAAAAAAGAAAGTTGTTAAAAAAAAATTGACCAACGGCCAGACAGATTTTTCTTTCCCTTTCCTGTGCCACTCTTGGTGGCAGCATAACAGCATCTTATGAAGGGTAGTGTGGCAAGCCGACATCCACAGGTCCTGGCAGCTGCCAGTGGCAAGTGTGTGTGTGTGGGTGTGGGTGTGGGCGTGAGAGAGGGGAGAAGAGTGGAGGAGTGGGCGTATGGGTGAGCTCGCTTGCCGTCACATTCTCCGCAGTCCACCAGCGTAAATCACCACTTCCCCAGCAGCTACTACTGGTGATGGTGGGGGGTTTGAGTATGAGGGATTATGCAGGATCAGAACCGATAAGGCAAAGAACGGAGAGAATATGCAAAAGGCTGAGCTGATTTATCATGGAGGGGTATGAAAAAAGAGGGGGATGGGAGTGAATCAAAATGGAAAAGGAGAAGAACTGAGTCTGAGACTCTGCGAGGAGGGGGAGGACAGGGAAAAAGATAGCTTGGAAGCAGAGAGAGAGAGAGAGAGAGAGAGAGAAAGTAGGATGCCATTCCGAGCCATGGTGACATTCTAAGAGGCAGATGAAGATAATAATGATAGCCAGACAGGTGATGTAATGAGCCTTAGCACCGCTTCAGGCCTCAGCGCTGAGTGAGCTCGCCAGGCCCGTAATAATGGAATGATAAAGTGCTGCGTTTGGTTTAGAGTCACGGGCAAAATTTTTTAAAAAAAAAATAGGGCCATCAATCAGCTGTGGATCAGCGGCGGTCTGCTCCTGTGCATCCAGCCAACGCAGACAAGGCGGTATATATACGCCAACATGCTTTATGGGCTCGGCGTGAAGCGCCATGTTATCATGGTACTCTTAAAGCAGACCCTGTTCGCCATTCCCTTGCATATGATTGCAGCGCACACATCATGGTCATCTCATCCACCGTGTCAAGTACAATTTCCTTTTAGATCGCTACAGGTATATTATGTTGATTTACTGTTGGTTTGCAGCAGTCTTTTAATCATTTTCTTTTGAGATGTACTTGTTCTTGCCATGCAGTGCATTCAGCCAACGTACAAATGTATACTTCACAGTATGCCATTTCCATGAATGTGTATGAGAGCTGCTCCAGCTCTCAAAGCTCAGTCATTAGCCCATTCCTCTACTCAAAACCATTCTGCCCTCCCTTTCAACACTCAATGATTAACCTTGAGTGGATTGCAATTTTGGCACTTTGCCCATTCTCTCTCTCTCTCTCTCTCTCTCTCTCTCTCTCCCCGTTTTCCACTCTCACTCTGTTTTGCCTCCTCATCACTTGTTCCTTTCTTTCTTCCTTTCTTTCTTTCTTTCTTTCTTTCTTCCTTCCTTTCTTTCTTTCTTTCTTTCTTTCTTTCTTTCTTTCTTTCTTTCTCTCTCTCTTCTTTCTTTCTCTCTCTCTCTCTCTCTTTTTTGTCTTGCTTTATCCATCTGTGTTTCTCTTGTGCCGTATGTCCTCAAACCCCTGATGGAGGGAGACAATGGACCATGGAGAGAAGTAGAATAGGATGGGTCGGCCAAAGTACCGGCCTATGCTCCAATCCTCCAGCCGCACTCTTACAGATGAGGAGCTTACGTATAGATAGTTGTCCACTGCCCAGTATAGCCTTGCTAGCCTGCTTCCATATACTACTAGACAGAGAGTGTGTGTCTGTTTGTGTGTGTATGTGTGTGTGTGTGTGTGTGTGTGTGGTTGAGGGGTAGCAGAAGCCACAGCTTGGTGAGGATGAGTCACCCAGGAGGAAAAGCACATTAGCCCTGATGCTGTCTCCACTAATGCTGTGCAGCCACTCTTAATCTCATCAGTCCAATTAAATCATCTGGCACGTCCTTAGAACCCGACCGTCTCCACCAAAGCACGGCTTCTTTGTTGTGCTGGTTGCATCCCGTGGGTCATGAAGTTTGCCCGGTGAACGGAACAGATTCGGGACACTAACCGAGTTATCAAGAATTCAAATGTCGTGCAAGACTCATGTTTTATATATAGATGACGCGTTTATGTTACCAGCGTTTCTATCATTATATAAATTTGTTGTATGCTGGTGTGTCAGTGTAAAAATCAAACGCCTTGTGTTTCCATTGCTGCCATGCATCTATAAATCCTACCCATGGCCTTGTGCCCTGTGCATGAATGAGTCGACCCCAGAGACACATACGCCCAAATGAAATGTCACACCTTGTACGACATCCTCCAAGCTCTCTTACCCGTCTTCCTTCCCTTTCCATAATATACCACCACCACCACCGCCACCTCTCAGGGCATGACTAATCCAGACGCGAGTGCAGCACCCAGGGCTACCACATCCAAAGCTTGCAGGTGACATCCTGGTGAGATATATGAGAGCATTGTTTAAGTCAAGGATCATTGTGTCGTTTCCTCCTCGGGGGCTAGATCATGGTATCTCTGTGGCCTTTGAGTGGCTGCATTTTTGACATGCTTTACACAGCGACAAATTTTCTCATGGTATAGGGGCCCCATTCTCTCTCTCTCTCTCTCTCTCTTTCTCTCTCACTCACTCACTCTATCCATCCCTCCCTCTCCTTTCCCTCCATCCACACTGAGTGGGGTGAGGCGAGAGGGTTTTTCTCGCTCGATTCAATCAATTAGCGCCGCTCTCACTGATAATGAAGCATCATCGGGTTGCACGCCCACTCCCCAAGCTAACAGAGCCTAACTGGCGTGTCTCCCATTAAATGTCAGGCAGACGAGTTCAAGAGACACTCAGCCTGATAATGCAGATATGATGTCCAATTCTAATCACCGGGCCTCCGAGCATCTACCTCGTTCCCCTTGCATTAGTCTTTATTAAACAGCACTTGGAAGACGCAGAAGGTCAGTTCATCGTGATCGTTGCAAAGAGCAGCGGAAAAAGCCAGAATGACTGGGGCTTTCCAAATAATACTGTTTGCAAGGGGGTGGGTGGGTGGGTGTGGGGGGGCAAACCTCACTTTGCTGTTCTAGTTAATGGATCAAGCGCTACAGCCAAGCGCTTCTTGTGCTGCTGAGAAAATTACCCCACTGCTGTTTCAGTGGCTCGCTCATGATCCCCGTTAATGCGCTGTTGTTTTTCTCCCTTTCCTCTCCACTGCACCACTCCGCCGTGGGGTCTGATGTGATGTGCTCGCAGGCTTTATTGAAATGGCCTCTGTGTTTTTGTTGGTTTTCCTGGCCCCTGTGCCCCTGTAGTCAGCTTACGAAACAAGAACAGGAACATCCATCAGATTTACTCTCACAGACCTGCCAAGAGAGCTTGCGGCAGGCAGAAGTTACAGTCTTATTGCTTCAAGGTTTGCAGCCAGATATCAATCATATGACCAAAGCGATAGTGGAAGTAGCAATCACATTACGAAAGGGAGTGGCTCTGAGCTTTGCCGCAAGTTGCATCTCAGTTCCAGGGCTGTCTAATTGTGAATCACTCAAAACTGTAAAAACAGGAGAGAGCAATAGTCAAAAAAAAAAAAAAAACACAAAACTAAATAAGAGAGAGAGCAGTAGTGTGTGTGTGTGAGAGGGAGAGAGAAAGAGAGGGGGGCGCTGCTGTTTTACAAAGCTTCCACTTCCACCACTACTCCCCCCCACCCCACCCCACCCCACCCCCCTTTTTTTTTCTTTCTTTGCTCTTTCGCTTGTGGGCCCCACCCCTCAGCGAGTGGCTTAGGAGTGGAGCGCGAGGTGCAGGTAAAGCAGCCGAGAGCCTTTCAGCTCCTGCCCGCAGTCTGGCTCTGAGCCTGAAAGCGCATGTGCTGTGGACAGAGAGAGAGAGAGAGAGACAAAAGAAAAAAAGAGTGAGACAGCGAGAGAAATAGAGAGAGTGAGAAATAGAGAGAAAGTTCTCCCAACACGTCAATTCATTATGCTGAGACGAAAGAGAAGCGTGTCATTTGGAGGATTTGGATGGTATGTCATTGTTAGTCTTTCCACTGTCCACAGGACGTGGGTGTTTGTATGTATGTGTTTCTGTATGTGTGCAGAATGTGTGTGTGTGTGTGTGTTTGTGTGTGTGTGTGTGTGTGTGAGCTATCTGAGGAAGGATGGGGTGGAGGGCCTTGTCCGTTGCCCAGCTCTTAAACCTCAGCGGCCCCTCGGTGGTCTTTGTGCACAATGTGTCTCTCAGCACTCTCAGACGGCAGAGGCCCAGTAAGGTGAAGGACACTGTGATCATTGTATTACATCATGGCTTTTTTAAAAAGAACTGCTAACTGCTAACTACTACATCAAGGCTACAAACTGCTTCTTCATTTTGTCTGTCATGGTTTAGTTATGACTGTTGTGTCTTACAGTATGTGTACAAGTCATTACATGTATACTTTACATGTAATTGTCATTACATCTTAACAGACTAACACTTTCAGATCTGAAGTTCTAGAAGTTATTAGTATTGTCTGTTCTAACCCTGAACGTTTTCAAATCATTTGTTTAGGAGACTCTGAGGAGAAAGTAAGGGGGAGAGAAGATTTATTTTGTTGTCTGTGTGATAAGGTTGCACTAATATATCTTCCTAGCTGTGGCTTCCCGAAGTGCAGTGTTTCTTACTTCTCTGAGGTGAGCTCATACATAAATGCAGAGGCTGGTGCCGTTGTCTGCATGAAGATTGAGATCTCAAGGCAAAGAGACAGTTTTTTTTTTTTTACTCTTTAAGGAGTAGCCACCTGATTTTGCTCTGATCTGTGAACAATGGAGCAGGATGGTAGACATGAGAGTGAGTGGCATGTGGGTCGGCTTAATGAGGTTTCATTGGCTGTGTGCAACAAAGACTACCTGACCCTGCATGAGAGAGAAAGGGTGAGTGAGAGAGAGAGAGAGAGAGAGAGAGATAGAGACAGAGAAAGAGAG
Source organism: Sardinella tawilis (assembly GCA_030264315.1). Taxonomy (NCBI): domain Eukaryota; kingdom Metazoa; phylum Chordata; class Actinopteri; order Clupeiformes; family Clupeidae; genus Sardinella; species Sardinella tawilis. The sequence continues at coordinate 7,609,515 of JASCQY010000477.1, forward strand.
GGAGAGGGAGAGAGAAAGAATGAAACAGATAAAGTAACAGCATGTTCTACAGTACCGACAGACGACAGACACCGTCTCAGTTATTGACTGAGCTCTC
>JASCQY010000477.1:7614611-7615744 GCA_030264315.1 Sardinella tawilis
TGTGTGGGTGTTTGTGGATATGTGTGTGTTGTGTTTGTGTGTGTGTGTGTGTGTCCATACTGTATGTGTGTGTTGCATGTGTGCATATGTGTCGGTGTGTGTTTGTGCATATGTGTGTATGTGTGCTTGTGTCAGAGTGGGTCAGTGCTGCTGTGCTGATAGACAGGGCCGGCTTTGCTCACGGGGATCTAGAGGCTGTCAACAGCTCCCTCCCCCCTACTCTCGCCCCCTCGCTTCCTCCCAACTACAAAGTGAGTGGTCTGCATCGCCAAAGCACGGGCACACAATAACAACAGCATAATCAAGCCTGTGTGTGTGTGTGTTGTGCGTATATGTGTGTGTGTGTGTGTGTGTGTGTGTGTGTGTGTGTGTGTGTGTGTGTGTGTGTGTGTGTGAGTGAGAGAGAGAGAGAGAGAGAGAGAGAGAGAGAGAGAGAGAGAGTGAGTGTGAGATTGGTGTGCGCGTGCATGCCTGTTTATACAATGTTGCACAAAGGCCTCAATGAATGAATATTAAAATGTTAGCAGGGGCTGAGACTAGGTCCTACAATCACCCCACAGGGAGTAGTTGGTCTGATTCACGCAGCGTCAGGATGCCTCGCAAAATTTGGTGAGTGTCAGTGTCCCTGCTTTGATAAATTATTCAGCTGTGTTTAGCATGATGAGTGAAGCTAATAACGCTGGGCTTTGGATATTTGATAGCCTCGGTAGTTTGTGAATCTGCGTTGTAGTGTAAAACTGTAAATCTGTTTTCTTATTTCTGCAAATTGGTATTGTTTTGTTTGTTTTGTTTGTTGTTGTTGTTGTTTTTCACAAGTATATTAACTCGTTTAAATTCCCGTTCTCTATTGCAAGCTTGCAAAGCTAAAACAACCAGCGAATTGTGCTTCCGGTTATGTACATGTAATTATTTATTCCTAAGTTAATGTATGCATGTGCAATGCAATTATGCGTTTCTCATCAAGCCCTTTTGGAAATCTGCACTACCTTGCCTTTAGCAATGCAAAAATATAAACCCGCCAAAGTAATGGATATAAACAAAACACAAAGGGTCTGAACCGGGGTGTGTGTGTGTGTGTGTGTGTGTGTGTGTGTGTGTGTGTGTGTGTGTGTGTGTGTGTGTGTGTGTGTGTG
>JASCQY010000477.1:7631837-7636837 GCA_030264315.1 Sardinella tawilis
TGTGTGTGTGTGTGTGTGTGTGTGTGTGTGTGTGTGTGTGTGTGTGTGTGTGTGTGTGTGTGTGTGTGTGCTTGTTTGTGCCCTGGGTGGGTATTAATACTTCGCCCTGTCAGCACAAAACATATTGATAGTTAGAAAGAATGTTAATTGTAGAAAAAATGTTATATTAAACAAATTATACACTAGCCTCCTTTGGCCATGAACTCTCAGAGAGCAGTTATAGCAAAAGATTCTAGATTATTCCTTCTTTGATATCCTTCCCCTGCCTGTTTCTCTTGTTTGTTTACGTGGGTGTGAAATGTGTCTATTGAGGGACTATCCTCCTATGGCTGCTTGCCAGGCCCTTGGTGTGTTCTCAAATGCCTATCCTGGGAGAGCCAGAGGCTGGCTGTGTGACATAAAGACTGCTACTGGATAATTACACACACATGGGCAATTTATCTGAGCAATAGTAGCTCTGAGCAGCTACAGGATATTGGTGTTTGGCATTTCATAAAACCATAACACTTTTTTTTAATCATCTTTTTTTTCAACCCTAGCAATAAAGGCGCCTATTAAAAATGTTTTCTTGGTTGACTTTCTTTTGTTTTTAATTGCAAGTATTAAATCTGATATCCGCTCCTTCATATTACGCTGACTATATTTAAACATTTGCTTAACTATGACTAATGATTATAGTCTTTCTGTAATACAAAATATTCTGACCTTGTGAAATGTTGTGCTCAACTGTTACACTCATCTATGTCTCTCTCTCTCTCTTTGTCTCAGTCAGCAGAGTTCTTCGACATGCTGGAGAGGATGCAGGTAAGACTGAGTGTTCTCCTGGTAGTGTCTGCCCTGCAGACCTTGGCCTTCTGCTTCTCGCTTCATGTTTGGGTTATTTCTCAGAAATTCTCATCAGGCGCCCTTATGATACCCGCAGTGGGAATAATTATTTCGCCCTTCAGTTTTGTGTCCCTGAAATGTTTTTCTGACTCTCTCTCTCTCTTTCTCTCCCTCTCTCTCTCTCTCTGTTTCTCTGAAGCCTGGGACCACAGGTTCCAATCTGTGGCCTTGATTGAATAATTGCCCAGTAGTGCTGAAAGTGTGTTCCATTTGGAGTGCATAGATTTCTCTGTGTGTGGAGCTCCAGCAGGAGAGTGGGCGAAGGAAGGAAGGGAGGGAGGGAGGATGGAAGGGAGAGAGGGGGTAGGTGGGTGGAAGGGCCACTCACTGTCACTCTGCCCTGTGCACTACATGGGTTTACTGGGAAGCATTAGCAGGAACTGTGTAAACTGATCAATATGTGCCAATGGCCGCCGTAGTCTGTGTGAGAACTCTGCGGTGTGGCGACTATCGTGTCCTATGTTCTATGCAACACTTGCATCGACCAGCACCTCTCTCTCTCTCTCTTTCTCCACCTTCCTCCCTCTCTCTCCATCAATGGAAGAAAAAAAAAAAGAATTAAGACTCACACAGTCTCAAAAGGATGATCAGAGCTAAGTGTCTCGGGGGTGTATTGAGTGGAAGGCCTACTGTGATCAGACGTGGCACTGCTCGTATTAAGGACCCTAGAGAGGCAGCAGCACACAGACCGTCTCTAAGCTCCAGAAGTATGACGTTCCTGACTAAGCGCACCAACTTATTCAGTCATACTGACTTAGACTTGTTGAAAGAGTTTCCAAGAGTCCTGCTGATTCTGAAGAATAGGAGTCATGAGAGTACTGTGTTGTTGTTGTTGTTGTTGTTGTTGTTGTTGTTTTTATGGGCTACTTTTGCATAGCCTAAAGCAGGGGTGTAAAACACATTTCTTCAGAGGGCAGTCATACTTTGTCTGTATGCATGATAAAAATGTTTTCTCATTTCTGAACATCACAGGCACAAGCCTAATGTGTCTTTGTTCTGACTTCCTCATATTAATGAGCCTTTCGGGTCACATGAAATGATGTGAAGGGCCGCATCCGGCCCACCCCTGGCCTAAAGGTTTTGTAGAGTCTTTAGCATGAGAGCTTGTTGATAAAGCCTATGAGATAAAGCCTATGGTAGGTAGTCTAGCCTACAGCACTAACTAGGCATTTATTTATTTCCAACCCTCCCTCACAACCTCACCTAATGTGTACTGTAGGTTTAAAATGTTCTTGTCCAGCCTGGCACCGCGTATTTAGCCATTCAGGATGTGTCAACAGAAAACTCATACTCCACCAGGAATAACAAATAGAGCTTGTTACCATGTGAGCAGTTCTGAGTCGCTCACACATCCTTGCATCAGTTTTTTTTTTTTTTTTCCTCCTCCTCTTCCTCTCTTGACACGCTGTCCGCTGGGACCAGATCCCCATGGCCGAGGAGATTAAACCGACCCAGCGGCATAAGGTGCGGAAATGTTATGTCCAGTCATGCCCTTCGTTCGTTGGCAGGGGTGGCGGAAGACTCGTTCCCTCCCGCCACTGCTGTGTTCCTTTTTCCTTGTTTCATTGTAACTGTTCCAGTTTGGCTGAGCTGCTTAAAGACCCCCTCTTGTGTCTGTTCACCCTCTGATTTTCTTTTTTTTGTGCTCGCCCCACTTCCTTCCATGACAAATTACCTTGAGTGTTCACCTCTGCTAACCCCTGGCTCGCTCCCCGTGAAGCGCTTTGTTATGAGATGGAGATTTGATTTTATTCAGTGGCGCAATACCCCGGCATAGGCTAATAAAACCTGCCCTGAGGTCTTGCTAAAGTGCAGACAGAAGTATTATCTTTCCCAAAATAATAGAGCACTTTTCATGGGTTGAACCAAGGGTTAGAAAGATTTAGATTTCATACCCTGTTTGTGATGAGTTGTTCGCTCTGTGTTGTCATCCTTGTTTGTGATTTGTACCATGACCATGCGCTGATTTATGCCATGATTCGTACCTGTCATGCGGGTCGTTCTGACTGGGTGTATTGATGTATTCGCAGTCTGTTTAAACATCAGTATTCAGCGCCGTCTCTCACTTTCTTTCAACAGGACGACTACATCCCCTACCCCCGGATAGAAGATGTGAGTCACATTTGCACACACACACCCACAAACAGACACCTACACACACACACACACACACACACACATACATACACACACACACACACATAATGTACACACATAAATACATCGGCTGTTGCAAACACCCAATTACAAGTTCAAGGTTTATTTGCAGTAACCACACAATGCTGCCCTTTTCACAAGCGGCTTTATACTGTATTTGTTCGGCCTGTTTGCACTGCTGATTGCCACTGACACCACTGCTCGCATCCAGAAAAACAATCCCAGCTCATCTGCATTCAACACAGGACCAACTACCCCTCTCTAACAACCCTCTCTCCCCCCTCTTCCTCCTCACCCTTCGCCCAGGTTCTGGAGAAGGGCGGCCCCTACCCACAGGTCATCCTACCCCAGTTTGGGGGCTACTGGATCGAAGACGCCGAGGCACCCGTGGGCACCCCGACCTCGTCGGACAGCAGCTTCTGCGAGGAGGACGACTGGGAGGGCATGAGCCCCGGCGGAGGCTTTGGCTACCGGCTGGAGTGTAACAGCATGGCGCGGGCCTACCGCAAGCACTTCCTGGGCAGGGTGAGGCACTCCGAGCTTTGGTGTCCGTCTCAGTCCCTCAGCCAGGAATAATGAGAACTGGGGATATTGTCTGGATACAGTGGATGTGCCAATTAGGGGCTTCTGTCAGTCTTAGTTTCAACATGCTTGAAAACACTGACATTTAAGTTTTTTTTTTTTTTTGTAAATAAATATGCCCATTCTTCATTATTCTACAGATTTATTTTTTTTCTTTTAACAAAACTTTCCCTCGGTCAGTAGACTCTCCAGAACAACTGTGTTGTTCCAGTCATTACGAGTCAGTCTGAGTAGCTGGCCATGGTTTATTAAACTTCAGCTCAGTTCTTCCTTCGCTTTCCTTGGCCAGCTGTCCCAAAGTCCCGCCAGGGTGGGACTGAGAGGGTGGTGCACTCTCGCAGCTAAAGGAGCACATGACTGTTTCGCTTTCAGAATCACTGAGATGGGACGTCAGGGTTACGCTATGTCCGGAGCTCCGGATGATTAAATAGAAGAGGAACTAAAATGGGTTATGACTCATTCCTCTCTTTCCTGCCTCTTCAATTTGTAAATCTTCTTTTCATTTTGTTTTCTCTCCCTCCCCATCCTCTCTTTCCCTCTTTCTCCCCCCCCCTCCTCTCCCCTCCCCCCATCCCTCCCTCATGGCTGCCCTGTAGGAGCACCTTAACTACTACTGCACAGGCAGCAGTGTGGGGAACCTCATCATGTCTCTGAAACACGAGGAGGCCGAGGGCCAGGAGTTCCTTCGCATCATTCTAAGGTAGGACTGAGACCCATGCTGACCTCCAGCTCCTACAACTCCATTAGTCAAACCCCACCCCCATCCCCATCCCCATTCCCACCCTTGGGCTAATGCACTCTGGATATCACTAGACATGAGGGGTTTTCATGCTCTTGGTTGAGTTTCTAGAAAGCATCATTGCAAACATTCATCAGCCTTTTGATAGCTTTAACATTTGAAGTAACCGTATAACAACTATTATTGTGACAGATGTAGGCAACAATACTTTGTAAAAACCTGACCTATAATGTCAAAAACTGACCTATAAAGTTATATGGAACTTCATCCTCTTGTGCATTGAACAGGTAAGAATGTGTGTGTGTGTGTGTGTGTGTGTGTGTGTGTGTGTGTTGTGTGTGTTGTGTGTTTGCAGGTCGAAGACGAAGACACTTCATGACAGGATTTCCCTGGCTGGCCTTACACAACTACCCAGTGTGCCACAGATAGCCAAGGTCTGCCCCTCGAGCATGCCAGATCAACTCCCCCTCACACACCACTGACAGCTAAACTGTGGGGTTTCTATTTAGAGCATTAAGGTGTGATTTTCATCTGGCCTCAATATGTGTGTGTTTCAGCTGCTGTGTGAGGATGTCACTGGACTGAGGTTCAGTCCAGTCCTGTATCCCAGGGTGAGTCTGTTAGCCCACTCCCTTTC
>JASCQY010000477.1:7641837-7642953 GCA_030264315.1 Sardinella tawilis
TGATATTTATGCCCTTCTGCCATGTAACAAACCACTTATCCTGTGTTCCATTTCCTCTGTGTGTGTGTCTGCGTGTGTGTGTGTGCGCACACGTGCATGTTCATGTGTGTGTTCACATTTGTTCATGTTTTAGCCCCCTGTCATCTCAGCCAAGTCGCCCCTGAAGAGCCCCGTGAAGCGCCGCTCCGGTCTCTTCCCACGGCTCCACTCCAGCACTGATAGCCCAGCCAGCCACTTCCGCAGGTCTGCCCCACCCCCCTGCCCTCCCCCTCCCCTCCATCCATAGGCTCAGGGAACTCACACTGGGGAACCACCACAGTTACAACAGATGCGCATGCCACCTCAACATGAAACTTACTTTAGGGAACCACCACAATTAAAACGGATACACCAGCCACTAATCCATTTTTATCCCGTGATGATGATAATCCATGTTCTCGTCTTGATGTGTAAACTTAGAGAGCATGCATCCGGATATCACGAGACAAGACTGCTGGAAGTGAGAAATGAAGGTTATGTTTAATAGAAGCTCATTTTTTTCTGGAGTAACCTCAAACCTTCCTCTCAGTCTCTAGTCTGATATGCTTTGAAATCCTGAAATCCAACTGTGAACATTACTGATGCTTTCAGTAGATGCCAGATGCCAAGTAACTAACCACAAGCTCTTGCACTGTAGTGCTACTACTAGTGTTTTAAATGTGTGCTACCATCTGTATACAGTAACACAATGACACTATAGAGTTTGTAATTCATGGTGGCACTGACGGTAACCTTTCACCGTTGTCCACAGCGACCCAAAGATGCCAGAGGTGTGCGCACACACACAGGAGGGCAGGTCAGAGACGTCGTCCAATCCCAGCTCCCCTGAGATCTGCACAAACAAGGAGAGGTGAGTAGAGCCAAGGCAAGCCCTGGGGTCTCATCCACCAACCCCACATTCACAAGCGTTAATTACTCCTTTGACCTCCTAATCCTCTTGGTTCACATGCTGTTTGAGACAGTAAATAAGGCCTATCCAAAACATCTGTGTGTGTGTGTATGTGTGTGTGTGTGTGTGTGTGTGTCTGTGTGTGTGTGTGTGTGTGTGTGTGTGTGTGTGTCTGTGTGTGTGTGTGT
>JASCQY010000477.1:7653891-7667029 GCA_030264315.1 Sardinella tawilis
AAATATCATTTACTTGACTCAAGGAGCAGTGGAAAATGAGCTTAATTCCAAAAATGGGACAGTATCGCTTTAACACATCTGGTTTGTACTGACCTAGTTTCAGTGATTGAATTTTAGAGGCTATGCACTCAATACTGGACCGGTAGGTGGCGTAACGCGTGCGTGTATGGCTGCAGTTGCAAGCTGAAAGCATGTTTCATACTATTTCCTGTTTCCGGAATTCCGAACGAACTGACTGACTGTCGGCGAATGAGATAAACAAAGGCATTAAAGACTCAGTGACTTTCAAGAATTTTGTAATTATACAGCAACCCTCTCTGGAAACATGGACGTTGGTACGTAGTGTACTGTTTTATTTGTTTCCATTCAGGTGCTACTGTGCAGTTCTTGGACAGTTTAGTCTGCATTACGCTGTGCAAGCTAACCTTTCGTGTCCAGCTCTGTTAGCATTTCTCGCCAGATCAACTCGTCAATTTGCTAAGCTAAAATGTAGTTAGCCTTCCTCCAAGGTTGATGACAACTGAAATGTTGTTTAGATGGTGACGTTCACCAACAGCGATTTATCTGCCATGTTACTGTCGAATTTCTCAGTTGAGTATAGCTTTCCAAATTCTGGGAAAGTGTGGGGATCTCTGTGAACTTGATAGAGTCTAATACAAGTTTCTATCACTTTCGTTCTTGTGAGTGGTCATCTCGCCAACGACAATGCTGGTTGAGTGTTTCGCTATCACAGCGAGGTTTTATGTGTTGTTGTGTAGGGGGAGTGAGGCGTTGTGATTGTCATTAACGTTACACATTGTGGGTAACGTTAACTCGGATTAGCCGCAGGGCCTGGAGCAACCGCTTTCATTTTAACGTGATCCGGCTGTGTCAAAACTCTTAACTTGAACGCTTCACGGAACCTTCGACCAGGGACGCTACCTTGATGCTCGTTAATATGTATAAGAGCTAACGATAAAGTCAGCTGATGTACGTAACGTTATGTGTATTGTAAAGACTAAAAGGAAAGCAGCGATATCACATGTCCGATCTCGTTGCCATTATGTAATGATGCAAGTCATTCCATGAACCCTCGCTTGGCCCCTTTCCATGCCAAACCAACATGACAGACAATCCCATTCATGCTTCGGCATTCACTGAGAAGAACGGCGTAACGTTAGTTCGCGGAACAACAGCAAGTAGGCGGCCTTCTCCTATGGCATTCCTTCATGACGGAGAGTTATTGTTAAAGGTGGTCCTTAATTCATCTTGTATGGCATTACCCCGTCTGCACAAATCGACAAAAACGCCTCACTGAGCACCAACTAGAAATCACATGAAAATCACAGTTACATCTTAACTGACATCAGACAAACAGCGACTGCCAAATTAGGGATTGGGTGTGCATGCATGATTAAGCAATGTTCTATTGAAGTTTTTAATAGCTGCGCACCATACCATGTAGTGGGCTAAACCACAGATACTATGGCCATTCTCACTGTGCGCTACTACAACAAGCAAATCTTTTCTTGCTGTGAGCATTCCACTATAGCTTTTGTTTTGAATATGAAAAACAGAAGGGCTCCTCATCCTTGTGTATGCAAGTGTTCCAACACCCCTCCCCCCTCATAACAAGAACGATTTATATATGCAAATATTTTTGTTACTACAAATTTTGCCATCTGTTCATTTTCTCCCTCTCTCTCTCTCTCTCTCTCTCTCTCTTCCTCTCTCTATCATCTCTCCTCAGGCCTCAGTCAGGATAAGGTATCTTCCTTTGTGAAGCGTTTCCGTTCGGAGCCCCGGTACTTGCTGGCTCAGAATGTGTCCACCTGCATCGACCCCCTGGAGGTGTGTCTCCACAGGCAGACGGTGCAGGACACAGTGCACATCTTCCAGCACTCCATACCTACAGAGGGCAAGCCGGTCACCAATCAGAAGAACTCAGGTATCCTCCTTGCAAACAGACTGACAGACAGGATGTAGATGCATGGAGATGAAGACATACACACACACACACACACACAGTGGTTTTGATACTTATACTCTTACAGTACAAAACTCATTGTTTAAAGCACCATACTGTGACTGAATCATGACCCTGAAAACATTTGAAAGGAGCCATCAGGAATAGACATGACATGAAAGCACACCTACACAGTTGACAAAGTCTCATTCTTTCTCCATTCTTTTACCATTTATAGGGAGGTGTTGGATTTTCTCGTGCCTCAATGTGATGCGACTTCCTTTCATGAAGAAGTTCAACATTGAAGAGTTTGAGTTCAGTCAGTCTTATCTCTTTTTCTGGGACAAGGTAGGTACTCCTCTTTTTTTTTTTTTTTTTTTTTCTTTTCCCCTCTCATTTGATGTAGCAGACTCTTTTAGCCAACCCGAAGCCTTTAGATCAGGTTCCCTGCCATCTCTCCCCATTGCAGTCAGGTGCATTGAACAACCGTCAAGCATGAAATGCTAGCGCATAACAACCTTGCGGGAAGGATGGGGGGGGGGGGATCTTAAGATGCCTCTCCTTCTTTGAGCTTTCCCTTGGGAGTGTACACAGTGCTTTTACTCTCTCAGTGGCAGGCTGAGAGGAGGACGGAAACATGGCGTTCATGTGTTAGTGCTCCAATCAATAGTGTGCTATGTGATCGCTTGCCTTCACTGAATACATGTAGGCCGCAGCTTGTGATCAGTGGACGCATACGTGGTCGCCAGATGCACTGTTCAGAAAGGACGGATTGTACAAAGGATAGCTTTGCGCCTAAGACTATGTACAGGCCTTTGAAAATGAATTGGAATAGAGATGGGTGTTTATTTTTGGAGCGAGAAGCTATTGAAAAACGACATGTTTGCAGGTGAAGGAAATGAAAGTGAATCGCTGGGTCTTTGCATGGCATGAGTGGAATTTTGTTTGTGTGTACCAGCACCCCCACCTCCGTTCAGAAATATATCCAGCGCGTGTGTAGTTCTAGCCAGGCGGAGGGCTGGGACCACCCCGCGGTGTGTTGTTGTGTTTGACAGGGTCGCAGTCTCTCTCTCTCTCTCTCTCTCTCTCTCTCTCTCTCTCTCTCCCTCCCTCCCTCCCTCTCATTGTGCCTACCTACTACTATGTCATTCATTGTTGCCCTAAAACCCCTTTTGTGTGGGATGTTCTATTCCAGTTTTGCGTAACAATTGTTCCTCATGTGCCCCTCCTCTTCTCTCTCTCTCTTCTCTCTTTCCATCTCTGTCTCTTCCTGTTCTCTTTTTCTTTCTCTTCCTCCATCCATTTCTTTCTTTTTTTCTTCTTTCTGTCTTTGTCTCTTTCTCTCTCCCTGTTTTCTCCCTGTCTGTTTCTTTAGGTGGAACGCTGCTATTACTTCATGCAAGCCTGTGTGGAGACGGCTCAGAGGAAGGAGGCTGTTGATGGCAGATTGGTCCAGTTCCTGCTCTCCAATCCCACCAATGACGGTGGACAGTGGGACATGTTGGTCAACCTCATTGGTTAGTCCAATCCCCAAAATGCCCCGGGATTGGTCCAGTCCCTCACACGCCCCCTTTGTCTTATTCTCTTATCCGTTCAGTTGGACTCACATCCAACATGGAGGGTTTGGCTTTCATACAGACCTTTCCCACTCTTGTGTTTCTCAGGATGTGCACACACCACTCTTAGCTGAAATGTCTGTTGTCTTTCTCCTGCAGAGAAATATGGAGTTATTCCTAAGAAGTGCTTCCCAGAGTCCCACAGCTCAGAGGCCTCACGGAGAATGAACGACATCCTCAATCATAAGGTAGCGATTGTGGCGTAGAGGTAGTGGTGTGGCTAACGTGTCACCGCATTTTTTTTTTTTTGAAAAGATATTTTTATGAGCTTTTGCCTTTAATGATAGGACAGCTGAAGATTGACAGGAAATGAGTGGAGAGAGAGATGGGGAGGGATCAGGAAATGACGTTGGGCTGGAATCGAACCCGGGTCCCCAGAGTCACGGCACGGCGTCTAACCAACTGAGCCACGGCGCCCCCGTGTCACCGCATTTTTATTGGCACCGGAGAACTGCCTTTCCCGCACAAAATTTTTTCACTGCCGTTCTCGCCATTGTAGACAGTCTGCAAGCCTCCATGAGGTACAGGGGACCCAGAGTTGAGAGGCCCCTGTACTAGACCTAAGGGGCCTCTTCATACAATACAGACATGTCTGTTGTAACAGCAATACGTTTGTGTACTAGTATGTGCACACACAGAAAACGGTGGGACTCTGTAAATTTAAAATATCCTCATTCTTTATTGACATCATTTGTGTGTGAGGCCATTGCCACTGCCATTGCCACATCATCTTATAATATTCATTTTACCAGTAAGAATGAATCATATTATCCAGGTTGATTCGGCATGCTATCATTTGAGTGCACTCTGTGCGCTGCCGATATTTTGGTGCCACGTCATTTGCTATACTCAGGTTCCCTTTGATGTTTGTCTTGCAGCTGAGAGAATACTGCCTAAGACTGAGAAACATGGTGGAGAGTGGCTCCACTAAAGACGAGCTGTCCGAGGCCATGGACACCATGATTGAGGAGGTAAGTGCTCCATGCTCCCCTGTGGCCAGTGTTAATGCACTGGATGGATGAGAGGTTACGATTGTGCAGTTCCTTCTGTGGCCAGGTGAGGGCGCTATGCGTCCACGTATAAACAATACAACTTGGGCTTAGGGTGTTCTGCACTCCCGGGCTGTTGTTTTCATTAGCATAACGGAGGAAAGTGGCAGGTCGTAGCCATAGATTTAGAAGCAGTGGAGCGGGTCATAAATTAACTGACTGGAGCCAGTGATGCAAATTCTTTTTTGCTATTGACTGTTGCATTTATTACTGGCAAGATTTACTGATGTATTTTTGATACTGATATTGATGTATATTAAGGTTTTCAGTGAAGTAGAGATCTCTGCACACTGCAGGCTGGGCCTGGTTCATGGGCCGTTCATATGAAAAAAATGGTTCCTTAAACACAGTTCAGTTTTCACAAATATACATAGCAGTCTCACAATCCTTTGAGTACTACTAGTAATATGCAGAATCACGCATTCTTGTTTTTGTAAATGTTCTGCAGATGTCAGATACGTCAGGATTAGTTTATTTACACAACTCATAACAATATGAACAGAACAATTCTTTTTTTTTCTTAAAGTAAACTTCATTATTTGCCCTAATTATGTAGCCTGGGCTTGCCCATACTTCCTGTGGTGCTGCACAAAATTTCGCATCCAAGTCAGTCTGGCCAAGCAGCCTATGTACTGCATTTCCTGTCCCAGAATTTCAGGCACCAATGAGAAGCAAGCTTTTGCTACAGGGTGAAGGAGGCAGGCTTAACAACATTACATTAGAAGTCGGATAGTATGTGAGGTTGACCAGACTAAGCTCAATGAGCTTTTGTCGCGAAAGCCAGACTACTAATTATGGTCTTTCTAAATGAATAAACACAACAGAACACATCAAACATGCAGCTTTTCCTGTTTTCTTTTGCCCCTACTGAATACAAAAGCTCATTTACGGATCACGTTCTGCAACATCTTCACTTCAAAGCCGCTGACATGTGTGCTAATAAAATAGTCTTTCATATACAGTAGAGCACATGATGCAAACAAGAGTATGGTTTCCCAGTAAAAAGATTAAGCTTCAATGGCAATTATTTACCGTAGCTATTGAAGTTAATGTATGATTGGCGTTCTCTTTTATTAAATTTTTTGCCTTGTTTACTTAACTTCTGTCTCAATTTGTTTGCACACAGCAAACAAGCTGTGTTACCGATGAGATAAGATGATTATGGCCGACTCGCACTCTGTATCAAAGGATGGGACTTGGAATGCTAAGGATGATGCCACAGACAACTTGTTATGTGTTGTAGAAAAGGTTTTGTGAAGGCCTCGTCCATGCGTAGCTGGGTATTTTGACAAACAAACATTATGTCATGCTTTTTTTTAATGCCATTCAGTATTCTTGGTCACTGAATGGGTTATTTTTAAAGGCACTCGCCAAAGTGGAGATGTAGGAAAACAAAAGGTTCTGGCTGAAGGATGGACACAGGGAAGGGGAAACAAGCATTATGACATGACAGTCCCTCTGCTATTTCCAGATCTCTGCAAGGCCATCTGAGGCTGAAAAACTCAAAACTAGCTTTTTAAAAAAATACCTGTCTACAGGTATAAAGCAAGTTCTCCTAAGATTCTTCCACAGAACACATTAAATGACAGTCATAGAAAGTTTTTCTTATATGAACAAAGTCCATTGTCCCAATGTCCCTTCTACTGAACCTGAGTGTTTAATCAGGGCATAGAGCCAGAGATGAGCTCTTCCCACCGTTTGTCACCACATTTTTTTTTCCAACACCTCTCTTTTATCTTTGTTATTTTATTATGGAAATGAGTAGCAGCATCATGAAAGGTGAAATGTGTGACAGCGCGTGTCCAAATTTGCTGATTTTGGAATCCGTAAAAATAAGCAGCCTCTTTGTCCCTTTTGCATAGGAAACCAATATGATTAGTAGAGATGTGACTCACTGTGAGATGAAAGTGCTGAATCATGTTTTCTGTCGCAGTTTTGTGCACAGTTTTCTTTTTCCCCGCAATCCCTCATTACTGACAAGGTGCACACCTGTTCCTGAGAGAATTGCGGTGTAAAGCCGTACAGGAAGCACTCAGCTGCACTTGCTTCCAACAATGAGCTGCTGACATGCTGTGCATTAACACAAAGCCCAAAGGTGTGTGTGTGTGTGTGTGTGTGTGTGTGTGTGTGTGTGTTTGTTTGTGTTTTCACACCAGCCTTTCCAAGTCAACGACAGAATGTTCTCCAAACAAAAGATCCTTATCATCCCGGGTCTGACTTTGAATGGCAAAGCAATCTAGTTTGAAACAGTATTGTAATACCACCATAAGGCTTGCAGAGGAGATGAAAGCTCGGGCCAGTAAGAGTGAAATATTACCCACGAGAAAAAGGAAGATGATTTTCCCCCCCGCCCACAGCCCAACACACACACACACACACACACTTTCACACACACACTCACCAAGCACGAGTGCTGCTGCTCTAAAGCATCCGGAAGGGAGAGGCAAATCTGTGTGTGTGTTTGCATGTGTGTGTGTGACCACACACACACACACACACAGCTTCAACTCAACAGTCCACACGGCCAGAGCCCCACAGTTTTGCTCACTTGTGTAGCGGTCCCTACCCCCCCCCCCCATTGGTGGAGCTTTATGTATTGAGGATTTTGCGAGCATGTTTGTTTGTTCACCTGGCGCTGGTTTGTTTTCTGTAACACTTGTTTGGCAGACGGCAAGTCAGCCCGTGAGTACGAGAGGAGCATCGGGGTTGTTTTGTTCTGCTCTGCTCCAAAATAGAAGGATGACGGGGGGAAAACGGGTGAAGGAGCACCTCCCTAAAAACATGCAGACCCCAGCCCAACCACCCCCCCCCCCCGCCCACCCCATCCTACCCCAATGGGGCCTTATGCTTCTTCTCACAGTACTGGAAGACCCTTTGGGAGAATCAAATCTCTCTCCGATATTTGCTTTCTTTGACGTGCGCTCGGTCTCACACTAGTTCTCATCGCTCACATTTTTATTCTGTGTCCGCTCGGGTTTTTCCCCTCTTAAAGCTCACCCCGGTTTTGAGCTCGTTGTATGAGCCGTCTATTTCACCGGCAAGTCTTTGTCTTGTAGTGGTGGGTGTGTACAGTAGGCCACTTAGCTAAAGCGTTCTTATTCAAGTTAAAATATTGGCTTTTCCACCCAGCGTGTACCTCCATGCACCTTAATCTATAAGGAATTGCAGGACGCGTGCACGTGTGCGTGCGCATGTGAAAACGTCTGTCTGTGCGTCTTAGTTACTGTCTGGTGGTCTGACGTCAGCGTGCGTCTGCCTTGGTTGGAAAATATAACTGTATGGCTGCACATGCACATTAGCTTGCCTGCTGCAAGTGCGTATATACATGTGTGTGTGTGCGTGTGTGTGTCTGTGTACATGCACAGACTCATTTTTCTAAGCCAGGGCTCTACTGAAGTAGTGTGGTCCGTAGATCAAAGTGGCGTGGCAGTGACCTCATTAAGCAGGAGGACGTCAGGGCTGGTTTGGAGGGGGGAGGTTGATGCTACGCACGCGGCCCGCGAGGGGCTGTGGCCCGGGTAGGTGCTGGCCAACGGCTGGAGAGGATCACTCTTCCACCTTCTGCCTGCCAGTGACAGGCCCGAGGGAGGGAGCAGGAGACAAAGCAACCAGAATCGCCGCAGCCACATCAAAGCCACCGACCCCCGCCTTCATACCATCTCTGCACAGCTTAGATTTAAACCAACGGGCTTTCATGTGCGTTGTATACACGGAGACACACATGTGCATGTCCATGTGCACACACACACACACACACACACTCACACAGCAGTGCAGGTACAGTCTCCGACTGGGACCCTTCAACATGATGCCCGGCCGGCCACCACACACCCAGTCCAGTTATAAAAGCACAAGGCACGGTTACCGGGAAACCTGAAGTGGGGGGGATCGACTCAGCAGCTGTTTTCTGTCTTTCTCTGTCGCTCCTTTTTTCCCTTTTCCCCTCTCGACCCCCCTCTCTACCCCCTTTCCTCTCCTCTTTTCTTCTCTCCTCTTCTTTCCATCCTGAAAAACTGCAAGGGCTGCTGCTCGAGTACCCAGTGTCAGAGTATTCCATTTTTAAAGGGGCCCTTGTTATTCTGTTAGGCCGGGGCCAGGTCATCGCGGGTGGGTCTCGTGTAAATACGAGCGTGCGTTTACTCCATCGTCGAGGAGTGCGGTGTCCACGCTGCGTTGCCCGCTGTGCCTGCCTGCCGGCCTTATGCAGGCATTTGTTAGCGTTCGCATGGGGCTCCCATGTGTTTTCTGTTTACAGCGTGGAGGGCTTCAATCAGTCGCCTCCATTTCTCACCCCGGCGCGGCTCGACGGCACCCATGTATCATTTGATTAGGTCGCAATTAGCATGTCGACATCGCCTCTCCCACCCTGTCAGGAACGCCAGAGTGTCGAGTCGGAGTCGAGTCGGACCCCGACCCAGGAACCAGGGGGGGTTTGAGCGCGCCGAGAGTGTTGCAAGGTCGCGGCGTGTTTTCATGTGTTGTTGTTTTGTTTACCTTCACCCGAGCGAGAAGTGTTTGGGCAACAGGAGGGCGGGCAAACAAACAAAACTTGCGCGCAGGACGACGGTTGCCGGAGAGACGGAAACCGGGACGGCTCGGGGCAGGTGTAGCGGTGTTTACGAGCACAGCACGCTGGAATCCCACACAGCGGAGGTTGGCGTGAGCGCAGGCAGGAAGAGAGACTGCGTCTGACCGCCACCTCCTCCCCCTCGGGGGGGGGGATCGGTCGATTACACGCTTGTTTACTCTCACCTGGATGTGGTCGGAGGATTGACAGCGACAAGAACGACATGATCTCGCTTTACTGTCCCACAGCGCTGGAGAACAGACAGAAAGCCTCATCACACACACACACACACACACACACAAACACACACACACACCAGATCCCATATGGGGCAGAAGACTGAGTGTGTGGGGCATACTGTGTGTTTCTACAGAGATTCGGTTTCTCGGCTCCTCACAAACAAATTTTTTAGTCACGCTTCCTCCACCCGGCAATACGGAGCTATGATCTCAGATAAGTCCGTAATTCAAACCTGGTGCGGAGGCAAAGCAGAAACTTGTGTGGCCTTGACTGGGCCTGACAGCTTGCCGAACGAACGCACGACACGCCATCCTCCATTCGGACCCAGGGGACTACACCCCCCCCCCCCCCCCCTCCCCTGCCCCCCTGCAGATGCATACCCTCACCATGTGTGTTTCAGAAAGGAGTGGGACAAAATGCGCCTCCAAAATGACCTAAACACTTACTAAACACACTAGTCAAACATAGTCTTCCAGGCCAGCACAAAGTGCCATAAATCTTTGGGGTTCGTCTGTCCTTAAGCCAGAGTGGTTGGACTTGTCTTCCAGATGGTCACAAGTGCGTGCACACACACACACACCCCGTACACACACACACCCCGCACACACAAACAAGACCCTCCGCACAGCGTCTCCACACTGTTCCATGCCCTCATCTTCTCTCTGAGACTTGAGGCCTCAGACGGACGGACGGACGGACGGGGAGACAGATGGACGGACGTTTCAGAGCCAAGCGGACCACATGTGAAGGCCAGAAACATAAGTAGACCAGCTTCTGCAAATAAGTGGAGCGCAAGCAAAAAGAAAAAGTACCGGTGAAGGGAAAATAAGCACCGCAGTGTGAGTGATGGACACGTGGCCGCCGAAAAAAGGAAGATTTAGGGCTCTGTTTGGGACCTACCGGCGGTGGCGTGTTATTTCTAAGGGCAGAGATTTACGCGAACGGCGCCTCTCTTGCTCATCTTCGCTGCTCCGAGCGGAGCCAAAGTGGACCCCTCCCTGGATGAGCCTCTGTCCTTCCTGCTTGGAGGCCCTCAGCAGTGCTGGCCCTGGCTGCCGGCCGGAGGGACGGCAGGTGTTTCAATATTGACTCGCTTGGGCCTCTGCTGACGTCAGCGAGGGCCGTGGCCTCATTGTTTTGGAAAGTGGCAGCAGCGGCGGCGGCGGTGGTGGTGATGACGACGGCTGGATCAGAGGGGTTGTTTGGTGCAGGATTGGAGAAGGAGGAGGAGAACGGACAGGAATGTCGGGAAAAGGGCATAGCCGAGGGCACTGGGTACTGTTTATGTGCTCGAGCAATGTGGGTCTAGTGTTGAGCAAATAATGGGCACGGTTGGGCATGGCTGCCATTTGCTTTTCAGAGAGGAGGGTGTTGGATGAGGTAGAGGCGGGGTGGGGGGGTGGGGGGGGCAGACCATGCTCATCGGCAGGCGTCAGTCAAGGCCACATTGTCTGGTGGCGTGGAGATGGGGCCACAGAGGAGACAACGTCGATCAGACCAGCGACGTGGAGCTGACCTTCTCCCGTCATGCACCTCCCTTAGGAATGTTACTAGCCATCGAGACCTGAGCGTTAATGCTAACCGCAACGGCACCCCATAGTGATTGTTGCTTTAAATATAGCCCCTTGTAGCCAGAAATAATTTCATAGGGCTATTTTCACTCTCTGACGACTTTTATTCGTCTGGACCACGCTGAGTGTCAACAGAAAATAGTGGAAGTCAGTGGGAAGTCCTCATAAATGCAGCCAGGTCGACTTCGGGAGTGTTTTCCGAGAGCGGACGAGATGGCAGCGGCGTGTCTGTGGTTCGCTGCACGTCTTCTCCATTGTGTGTCTGCTGCTCATTGTTTGTGCTCGCGGGAGATTCTCTATTATCAACGAGTGTCGCCATGGACAAGCGTGATAAAACTATGGTACACAATGTATATGTGTTGAGAAGGAAGGGCATTCCGCAGATTGATGTATCAGTGTTTGGGAAGTGCTATTCTGAGAACCCAGTGGAGCCAAAGAACCAGCCGCGCACACACACACACACACACACACACACACACACTCACTCACTCACTCATGGATACGCACACACTCGCTCACAGGCATACCACATGAGATCAGTCACAATCCCATAGTCCTGTCTTAACCTTTAGCCACAACCCTGCCCGCCTCCATGGCCCCTGCATTACTACATAATTACACCATGCGCTATGCGTGTGTTTGTAGCTCTCTGTTTGCATAGTGTAAGAGGAAGTAATGTTATCTCAACAGATTAGAATGTGACCAGACTGATTCTTATAGTGATGTTACTACAAAGGTATTACATTGTAAAATGTGAAATGTAGCACGCTCAAAGTGGATAGTGCAATTTTCTTCTGTTCACTTCTCTGTTTAAAAGTGTGTGTGTGTGTGTGTGTGTGTGTGTGTGTGTGTGTGTTTTTCATCTTGCCCAGGTGTACCGAGTGGCCAGCGTGTGTTTGGGCAGCCCCCCTGAGACCATCTGCTGGGAGTACAGAGACAAGGACAAGGCGTTCCATCGGATGGGTCCCCTCACACCCCAGGAGTTCTACCGTGAGCACGTCAAGCCCCTCTACAACATCCAAGACAAGGCAAGCCCATCACCTCCATAGCCACGCTTTGATGGGCGTTTTCCATGACGGCACATCTTATCTCACCTCACGTCACCTCACCTCACCTCACCTCACCTCACGTCTTTGGTGCTCGAAATGCAATCCAATTATGCATTGTGCAAGTTATTTATTTATATTTAAATTAGCGCTGTCAATGTTAACGTACGTTAACCTATGTGAACAAGAACATTTTAATAAGTCATTTTTTTTTTGCAATGCAAAATAATCATGCAGACGGTTATATCACACTTGCTGTCAGGTAAATGGAGTCTTTGGTCTTTTTTCTCCTCTAAGGCAACAGGAAGTATTCAGGTCACTATGTAGAGGTTCAGTATCCATAAGACCAGTTCAAAGACGGCTGCAACTCTTGCAACTCGCTGCGCACTGATGATGTTAGATGGCTGAAGAAGCCTACAGTGACCTAGTCAAATTCATGTTACGATTTCGCAAGCTCTGTCCGGGGATGAAAAGAGTTTCTCTTTCGCTTCTATTTGATATTTCTCAGATTACAAGCAGCACAATGCTTGGACAGTACAGGAAAAGGCCCAAATGTGGCACATCTGAAGCAAGAGAGTGCAGAATTTGCGCATCTGGGTTGTGAGTGCTGGGTTTTACAAAAAAAATGATGTAGTCGATCTTTTTGATCGTGTCATTTCAAAAGTTTCAAAAACCCCTAAGCATGGAAAGGTTGGGCAGTCCCGATCATAGACAACCTGCAACTACACAACAGCATTGGGGTGTGAAAGAAAACTGAGGAGCGCCACTTTGCCGAAGCCCGTGCTAACCAGCGGCATGTGTGACTTCCTTTCTTTGCAAAAATAAAGGAGAATTCTGGAACTTGTGTGAAATGTGTGATGAATTGTGATTGATCGTGATCAGCTTAAAATTTCTATGGTGAATAATTAGATTAATAGTTTTAATCAATTGACAGCACTAATGTAAATGTATTTACATTTACTAATACATTTATTTATTTACATGCATTATTTACTTTTAAAGGTGCACTATGCAAGCCTCCCCCCTACAGCGATTTATTTAAAATATAGCAACAAGATTGTACATTCTCACCAATTCATGTGGATTACTCTTCAGAACAAAGTA
>JASCQY010000477.1:7668446-7688312 GCA_030264315.1 Sardinella tawilis
TGTGTGCGTGTGTGCGTGCGTGCGTGCGTGCGTGCGTGCGTGCGTGCGTGCGTGCGTGCGTGCGTGCGTGCGTGTGTCTGTGTGCATGCGTGTGTGTGCGTGCGTGTGTATGTGCGCGTGCATCTGTGTGTGTGTGCGCGTGCAAGAGAGAGAGGAGTGTGATGTTCAACAAACATTAGCCATGGCCACTGCAAACACAACATTGGTGGCACCGATGGTGATTGGTGGTACCAATGAACATGTCTGATAGTGTAGCCCCTGAACAAACGCCACCTCGATTCACCACTACGAATATTGCCTTTCCTACAGAGGAGACTTGGCCAGAGCCAAAGGGTGAAATAGAATCAGTTGAGGAATCCCGATGTCCGCTCTCATGTCACGTAATTTCCGTGGAAGACACTGGCTTTATTCCGTGGGATTTGGGAGTGGAGATAAACAGTCGTCACTGTCCTTGACAGTGGTGTAGTTATGCTATGATCTGGTTTATTTAGGCTCTGCAATATAACACACCGGCCATAAAGTAAATTTGTCTGTGTGTGTGTGTGTGTGTGTGTGTGTGTGTGTTAAGGTTTAACCATGAGCTGGTCTTTGGGGTTTCGGTGAAGAACCTGTCGAAGGCGGAGCGGCTGATGTATGGAGATTCCCTGATGACTCACGCTATGATCCTCACTGCAGTCACTGACAAGGTACAGACACACACACACACACACACACACACATGTGCACACAGATACACACAGTTAAGGAATACTTTCCACGAAATGCAATTTACTCAATTCACAGCGTGTTACATTTGTAAGCGATAAGCATTATTTAGCCTACCATTTTGTAACGGCGGACGGCTTCAGTATTCCCAGTAGACGCCCAGAGCTGGCCTTTGTTCACCAAAAAAAGAAAAATCCCTTTCATGGAGCAGCCTGATGCAATCTCAGAAGATGGACACGTAAAGCCCATAAGCCTCCTGTGTGGAGTTAATCACAGCTCCGGCCCACAGTGATTGATGGCCCCCGTCAGGCCAGCCACTCCAAGCTTCCCTCCCGTTCTCACCCGCTCTCGCACGCGCTCACTCGCTCCTCCACCCGAGGCGCGCTGGTGGAGAGGCAGGGGCAGAGGCAGAGGCGAGGGATGCTGGGGAAGATAAGAGATGGAGGGCTTACACAACGTTCCCAGAGATAGTGCCAGCTGCAGTTTTTTACAGAGAAATATGAGGAGAGGGGGGGGGGGGGAGGGGGTTAGTCAGGTCTCCTGTGAGCGCCATTGCAGTGCCTTTGACAGTCCCCACAGTCCTTTTGTGTGTGTATGTGTGTGTTTATGTTTTTGTGTGTGTGTGTGCTGGCTTGCGTGCATATGCATATGCGTGCTTGGACGTGTGTACATTGGTTTTAATCGGCAGTAGTTTTTCAAATTGCTGTCAATTTCCCCCCTGTAAGTGGGCGCAGCTGTCTCCAGAGTTTTGCCTCCCTCTCTCTCTCTCTCTCTCTCTCTGTCTATTTCTGTCTATCCATCTATCTCACTCTGTCTTTCTACATCTCTAACCAGCTGGAATGTGTTTTCTATCCTAGCCATTAGGCACAGACACTGAAAGTCCTGTCCTCCAGCACCATGACATGAAAGAAACAAACACACACACACACACACACACACACACACGCACACACACACACACACACACACACACACACACACCACACACACACACACGCACACAAACACACTTACTTAACTGAAACACACTTCACTGTGAAGCCCATCTTCACTCGCCCCCATTAGACTGATAGACATAGTATGGATCTCCTGGTGGGAGATTACAGACTAGTAATACTGAGTGGAGGAGGATTCTCTTAGGTCGTGGGATTAATCCTTAAATTTAATCCATAAAACTCCACCTTACTGATTTTTTTTTTTTTTTTTTTTTTTTTTTTTTACAAAGCAGGGAATGGAACAAAAATGGACATAAGGGAACGTAGTGTAAGATGTTTGATGGACATTGATCTCTGTTTTGACACCTGTGACACCATCTCGAGATGACCTGAAATGATATTGTGTGCCCCTGTTCACAGTACCTGCTAGAGTGAGTGTGGATTGAATCTGAAGTTCTCTGAAACGTATACAGAGACAGTGTTCCGAGCAATGGAGTACAATAGGTCGCGACCCCAGATTGTCCCTCTTGCTTTTAATATCCCATGAGATGATTGATTAAACGTTCCCTCGGAGAGTCACAGAGTTCCCTGGAGTCCTGTGAGCGTTGCTGCCCGCCACCGCGGCCCAGATTCGTTTGTATTTCGGGTGAATGGGCTGCAGGAGTCGCCCATTCAAGGGGCTTTTGATCCCATTTTAACACTGTGATATGCATGTTCATTACTCCATTTCTACCTGTTTCCTGACCGCAGAGCCCCCCCCCCTCCTCAATCCATACTTCTTTCCATTCCTCTCTCTTCATCCTTCTCTCATTCTCACTTCCCCTCTCTTTCTTTATCTCTCTTTTCAGGATGGGAAGGAGGGAGGCTATGAGAAATGGCGAGTGGAGAACTCGTGGGGCGACGACCGTGGGAACAAAGGTGAGTGTCTGGAGCTTTGCAGGGTCCTCCAGCTGTGAGTTGAGTCCGTCTGTCTGTCTGCCTCCTCACTCTTGAACCTCTGTCTTGGCCGTGACGGCGTCCTCCGTCCTCATGTCTGGTTCCAAGGCTGGCCGTCCGCCGCTCACAATTCTGCATGGTCAGTGGTAGGGAGAGACGGTCGGCTTTCCTGTTTGCTCAATTCAATTTCGATCAGGATTACTTATTGATGCTCCCCTGCCTCGCACAGTTATGAGTTTATAATTGACTCCTTGCTGTCAAACTGGAAAAAGCTGTTTCTTGTTGATTCACTCTTTTCTTTCTTTCTTTCTTTCTTTCTTTCTTTCTTGTCCTCTCTCTATCACTCTTTCTCTCTCTCTCCAAACAGATCTGCTCCCATACTTCCATATATTGTTGAAATATTTTCAGCGCCTTCTAGATCTTGACGCCACACACACTCGCTCACACACTTTCACACACTCTCCCTCACACACACATGCTTACGTAAGCATACACACGTGCTTGCTCTTGGTTTTTCTCCCTCAAATGCATTTCCTTTGCCTCTCCCTCAGTGTTTTGCGCTCACTCTCAAATAATGCATTCCAGCGAGGATTATGAAGATTTCTTCTTTTTTTGGGGTGGGTGGGGGGGCTCAGTGGTCATGCTCACCTTCCATACAAATCACATTCTTGTGGAAACGCTTTGTAGGGAAAAAAGGTTCTCCCCCCCCAGAGGAAACACGTTTAATCTTTGACAAGCAAACAAAACACCACTCTCAAGAACCTACATAAATTAAGACACTTTTATTAGCGTCAAATCACGTCTTTAGTGGCGAACTATGTATTTGACAGCTGTTGGTTTCAAGTGGGAGACTGTACAAAGTTCAAGAGGTTAACAGCTTTCCACCTGGGTCATAATATTTAGCTCCCCTCGAAGGGTGTGCAGTTGATATATTTCTCTGAAAACTTTTTCTTTTTCTTTTTTTTTCTTTCCCCTCTCCTAAGATTGATTGTTCCTGGGTATAAGTACTTAGCTCGTATTAGAAGAAAGTAGTGTTTTAAAGTTGATGTAGCTTCCATCAGTCTTCCGTTGAAAGATTTATGTGGATTAATTTTCTCAGTAGTGTCCTAAACTTTATGGTCTATATTTTTCATCTACTTTTTAAAAGGCATGTTCGCAGTTAGGTACTTGGCCTCATGATAAGTCCATGAGAAAATGAGGCATTCAACAGTATGTATGTATGTATGTATGTATGTATTTATTTATTTATTTCATGAACCCCTAAATGCCAAGACTGGTACTGGTAGCTTGTCTATCAGTTTATCATAGAGGCCATGATGAGACGAATTGAGATGACTGAAAATGCACAGCCCAGAGAACTGCAACAGGACAGGCTTTTCCCAGCTGTATCTCAAGTTGGCGTTGGGCAAGTCAAAAATACAAATAATGTGGATGTGTCCAAACCACAAACCCGTCTCATCTCCTGGAACCCATGGTCGTTCTACGGATCATGAAAATGTCTACGCACCCAGGCGTACACACACACACACACACACACACACACACACTCACACACACACAGCGTGGCTATTGTTTCAAGGCTGTACACTTTTTTTTTTGTTATTGTTTTTTTTTTTTTTCATTTTGAGTTCCTGGCAACATCTTTTGATAACTGAAGCTTTCAGCAGGAGTGAAGCAAAACAAACAAGGGCCAGATTCTGGGTCCCAGGCCCACCCTGTCCCAGCCAGATCCTTACCCTCGTCTAAACATTCTCCACGTACGCACTGCGCCACGGCCGTCTTTATTAGGCCCTTTCCTTCACACAGGCTGAAAGGTGAAGGGAATAGGGGGCTCCGTGATTAGCCTTGACAGCCGAGTGAAGGGGGTGAACGCCTAATGATAAATGGCCACGTTTTCAGTAAGAGACTCTTATCACCCTAAAGTTCCCTTTGGGCTTTTGGCTGATACCCTGTTCCTTCCGTTTTGTTTTGTTTTTTGTAACAGTAAGATGAACCTTGGGTAAGCTTTTAAAGAAGGCTCTACCCATTTTCTCCATGTGTTTGGATAATGAAGGAAAAAAAAATTAACATTGATTACGAGCATTTGACTGCTGCTTGACCTTGTATGCAATGCATGTAGTCACACCCCAAGGGGAAGGTCATGCTGAAATGTCATTGAGTATGTGGGTGTGCAGGCAGAGGTCACTGATGATGAAGTAGGGGTGTGTGTGTGTGTGTGTGTGTGTGTGTTTAAGTTGTGACTAGGATGTGGCTAGTTACTTTCCTCTCCGGGGAAAAATATGCACTCTAAGCAGAAGTGATGATGGAGGCAGAGGAGGTGACCAAGAGTGTAAATTTTCCTCTGCTTAGTACATGATGAAATACCGCAGTTTTAACACGAATGTAACGATAAGCTGGAGAAGCGTAGTGGTTCACAGGGGAGTATTGCATGAGATTGACTCCCAGTTGAGAAATCCCGCGAAAAAAGAGCTCTGAAAACAAATTGTAACCTCTTGGCTTAACAGACGTCCTCATCATAGGTTATGTTGTGTATTTGAATGAATGCTTGGCCGCTTGTGGAATGTGAAATCGGAATTGGAATTTTGACACTTGAATGAAGTTCACTGGTCTTCCTCTCTTCGTTTCTTTGCCTCCTCAGGCTACCTGATAATGACTGACGAGTGGTTCTCTGAGTACGTCTACGAGGTTGTGGTGGACAAAAAGTACCTCAGCGAAGAAGTCCTGGCCGTCATGCAGCAGGACCCAAAGGTACTTCCGGCTTGGGACCCAATGGGAGCGCTGGCTTAACCATGGAATCCGAGTGTGCCACCCAATGAAATCTTCAGCCTGGTCTGATTGACTCCGCCCCACCACCTCTCTGGTTTTTACCCAACCAACTGACTCCCAAAACAGCCTGCTATAGAGAAAAAAAAAAATAAAGTTTTTGTTTTTCTTTTTTTTACTGGACTGCGAGTCTTCCATGTCTTCATCATTTCTCTTACCCTGTCTTCTTCCTCTCAGGGCACCCATAGAACATCATGTTGTGAAATACGTGCTGACCTGACCTGGTCCACAAAGTCACTCTTAACCACTGTTTATTCACGCAAATCATGACATATCTGCCCCTGGCCGGTTTCCTTAGATCAGCACCGGGAGGCAGGGAGAAGCATCACACCACCCCCAGCCTGATGACCCCCCGGACGGGTCCCAGGGTAGAGAGTTATGGCGCTCTGACAGTGGCTCCTTCCAGAGGGAAGGGAAGGGAAGGGGGGAGGAGGGGGAAAGGGGGAAAGGGGGGTTGAGGGGAGAGGACTTGTAGGGCGTCCAGGAGGGCCTGTAGTTGTGCTTTAGAGGAGTTCACCCTGAGTTTACGGCTGGGTTTGGCCCCCGGTGTGAGAAGCAGGAGGGGACGTGCGATAGAGTGCACTGTTGGCGAGGAGGGAAACTAATACAGGCTGGAGAGCTTATGGAAAACTTATTTTAATGATTTAATGTCCCAGGTTTGCTTTCACCACCACCCCCCCCCCCACACACACACACACACACACACCAGTTCTCTCTCTCTCTCTCTCTCGCTCTCTCTCTCTCTCTCTCTCTCTCTCTCTCTCTCTCTCTCGCGCTCCCTTTTTCCCTCCCTTCCATCCTTACCCCGTCTGGCCTTATCCACCTCTTATTTCCTCTCCTGATGAATGCAGACAGGCAGAATGGGTAGGCTGTGTCCAGAGGGAAGAGAGGCAGTGGGAAGTATTCTGCACCTTGGGCCTCTGCACCTTTTAAATCTTTGCAATTCCCAGAGATCACTCGACTTACAAAATCCAGCCATTTTGACTTCCCCTTTCCCAAGAGAGGCGGCCTGCAACTGAGGCTGTCTGCAGTGAGTAGATTGTGGAGGATACCTGGGAAAAGGGTTTTAGCAGGGTGTTTGTGGTCAGGCCAGAGAGGGTAAAAGCAGACTGAGCGGAACCAACGTCCGTTAAATTCCGTGTTCTATTTTTGCAAGGGGGAGGGGGGCAAAATCCCCCCTGTATGCAGACCAAAGTCGAGCCCTCATTCGCTAAGACAGAAAATCGGGTAAGAGTTTATATTGTGACGTGCCGACTTATGCAGAGCGGAACTATTCACGTTCGCTCCCGTTGTAACGTATTATGTTGTTCTATCTTGGTCAATATTCCATAATCTTTGGTCAGGCTGTGCAATGTGTATGATGGAACAAGGTAGAATGGCTAAGAATCTCAAATCTTTTCTCTGCCATCTATGAGTGATCCACTGTCCACGGGGATCATCCATCTGCCATTTTCATTTCACGCACCTCACTTCCATTTTGGAGAAATCCAAGCTTATGTTGATCACAAACAGAGTCTATGTTGGACCCTCTCCTATTCTTCATTTGTTTTCTCTGAGAATGTCTTCTGCGTGTTGATCTTGGTAATTTAATTTGTGTGCCTGGAGCCTGTCCAACTGTGTTGTTTATGGATGACACAGTCCCCACCACATTCGAGTGCATTTCTAATATACCTCCCACTATCCTTCAGAGAATTGGGCCCTCCTTATACCATGAAAAACATCAATGAAATGCTTTAGAAGACAGATGACTAAGTTCTTGCAGTCTCCCATCTTCGCGTGAGCCACAACTGAAGTATTACATTATCGGTGCACAAGAAAAGGAAATGGAGAAACTGTATCATCATGAAAAGTCAAAGCGGTAATATTTCTGCTTCTGACTCTTACTTAACCTAATCTGGAGGTGACGTACCCACTTCAGGGGTGAATGATGAAGTGCGTGGTGGTTGTGCTGTAACTGTAACGTCAGGGGTTGGAGAGAGGGATTGGGCTCAGGCCCCTGGATCCCCATGTGTCAAAGTGGCTTAGGGATAATGGACCCTTTTGGCTGCCGTCCTGTGAAATAGGAAGTGGTAAGTATTAGAGGGAATGACTAAAACACTTTTCCTTTTTTGCTTTTTTCCTTTTTTTCCTCAGTTTTCAGTTATGGTCAGGTCTGGAGCAGCTCCAAGACCATTGGATTGGAGAGCTTCCAGAAGATTCCACAGTTGCCCCCCTACCTCCATTTTTTTTTCTCTTAACTTGGCCTCAAGCCTTTTTATCTTGAAAACCATAAAGCAACTATGACTTTAGGATTTGTATTTTGTTTATGGAATGTTTAACCTCCTTCATCTCTCCTTTTTGAGTAACACATTTCTCTTTCCAGATGAATGAATGGTTTTTCTCTTTTAGACTTACCTCTCTCCTCCCCTCCTTCCACTCACCTCTTCAGTGTTTGCTGGGGATTAG
This sequence comes from Sardinella tawilis, assembly GCA_030264315.1. Taxonomy (NCBI): domain Eukaryota; kingdom Metazoa; phylum Chordata; class Actinopteri; order Clupeiformes; family Clupeidae; genus Sardinella; species Sardinella tawilis. Next base: position 7,676,291 of record JASCQY010000477.1, read on the forward strand.
CCTGCCTAGCTGAGACAGATTGGAACGAGTCAGGGCTCCCTGATGTAAGTGTAAGAGGCTGCTGTACTGTTTGCGCAAGAGAAAGGGCTATTGTGAGTATCTGCATATGTGTATATGTGTGTGTGTGTGTGTGTTTATGTACAAGAGTGTTTACAAGGGTGTTTGACTGCAATTTAGTGACCAAAGTCCAAAGACAATCAGAATTATTTTGTCTCTTGGCTCCAGTCCCTGTTTGTATGTAAGGGCATTCATAAAGGTGCATACAAAAAGCTCTCAAAACGACTGAGGTCAGTCTTTAGCAGCAACACACGTGGCTAGTCGCAAGGGACTTGGAAAACAGTCCAAGTAATCAGGTTTGCTGAAAATAGGAGTTTGGAATAAGAGGCAATGGAACTTGGCCTCAGCAAACGCTCTGGACGTTTGTGTGTGTGTGCATGCGTGTGTGTGCTTGGATATAGGGCCAGGGAGACCGAAGTGCACTCAGAATGAGCTTGTCCCTGTTGGGGGTGCCTGTCGATTTGGGGCCCAACTTCCTCACTTGGCTTTTGTATGGGTATGGTAATCTGACTGACCTTATTGCTGTGGTATGGGTCCGTGCACCTCGAAGGTAAGATGTCCATTTTCTGTTCGTGTAGACTTCAAGTTACAGTGTCTCTAAATTAGTGGACTTACATGTTGGGCAAATTACACTTCTCTCACATAGACGTGACCAGAAATTGAGACAGGAAAGCAAGGATGTGAGATAAGCTAAATAAATAATCCTCGTTCCTCGATACAGACAGGGAACAGAGTTCATTTGAAGCAGTGTCAGGGTTGTGAACGTCACTCTGCACGTTTTGCCCTGAACTTTTTGTTCCTCTTCTGTTGTTTTAACCATTTGTTCTGTTTTTGGGTTCACTGAAATTAACTGTAGAGTCCTTGTCACTGCATGTGCTTAATGACTAAATCCTGCAGTTCACCTGTCGACTAACAGAGGGCGCTCACCCATTCAGTTGAACTTATCGGCCCCTATGTATGTGGAATCAAATGTACTGTAGTAGGAACTGGTCAGTGGTCCTTGGTCCATGGAGGAGAGACCATTTGTCAGGACGTAGTGAGAAAGGTGTAAAATCTACCTGGAATTTAACTGTAAATTAGAGGAACAGCCTCTTGCACACATTTCTTTAGTCTTTAAAACCTACTTTTTAAACTTTAAAGCCTACTCTTGGCATACACTTGTAATTGATTTGCAATCATTTGTCCTTTTTGTCAAGGATCTCTCTCAGATTATGGATTTCATTCCTGTATTTTTCATGTGAATGTCTAACAATACAAGCCGCCTTCCCCATTTTGAAGATTAGTCTATTGGGATTGCCAAAACATAGATTAGAGTCTGATTTACCTATCCAAGTGTCTACCAATTCATGGTGTAAATGGCCAATTCCCAATTTATTCTTGACTTTGCATTATATTCTCTTGGCTGTCTAATGTTCACAGTTGAGCTGAGGCCTGAAATATTGGTCTTTTTGAGCAAGCACCTGGAGTTATAACTGTTATGTCTAAGCTTTACCCGGAGGGGAAAGACAAAGCTGGCAGTGATTATGATTCGCTGAAATCACATGATAAATTTTGTCTTTGTGTTTTGACTCAATATGTGTGTGTGTGAAAAGGGTGTCAACTTCCCTTGGGATAAGTTTTTTTTCTTCCCTTACCCAGTCTATCTCACACACACACACACAAACTGCCTTTATTGCGATCTTGTTATTTTTAGGGGATAGACATTGATAGATTAGAAAGCATTTAACTTGCACTGCCGACAATTCAATTGAAATATTCTTTCCTTGTATGGAAGTTCATTACAAAAGAACAGTTTGCTCTTAACTGCAGCCTTGTCTTGGTTTTTAGATTTGCTTGACTAAGATGTAAATATCAGTTTTTCAAAATGTATTCCTTGCAGGTGCTCCATATTAGTATGTATCATTTTTACATACTGTAGGTCCTATTACAGTTGATGAGAAATACAGGTACTTTGCCCCTTAAAATACAGATTTTCCCCCCTTGTAATGTTACAGCAATTAACTGTGTCAGTGTGTGTATTCTGTATGAACAAATGCTCAGTGTAGAAATAACGACATGTCAGTTTTTAGACCTTTTCAATAGTAGGTTACATAAGCAATCTGGGCTCATTCTATGCAGGTCAGACGGACATATAGAACGATGTTAAAAGAGGCGTTGAGGCTTTATAAACTACATAAAACATCCTTGATATTACAGGTGATGAAAAGTTCAGTTCGTTTTTGGAAATTACTTTTATAAAGAATTTAGTTTCATAAATAATTTATTGAGAATTTGCCCAGTCTGTCCTGGTTTTATTTGAGCCGTAAAAATGCTGTTGTCTGTTCATATTCACTATAAAACCCAGAGGCTTTGACTGTTATGAAAGCGAAAACAAAACAATCAGAATTTTGTAGAGTCAGATAGAGTTTGGAGTCCCACACATACTGTAATAATAATAAAAAAAAGAGCATAACAGCAGAGCGCAAAACAATGTATAGAGGCTGTTATGTAAATATGAGGAGGGACAGGGAGACTGAAACTCGGGGCCGCCTGGGTGTAGGGGGAGTGTCTGCTTGTAGGCATGAGAGACAGTGGTACCACCTTGTCACAGACCCCACACCATTTCTGAATGCCTGCATGGTCGTAGGGTTTGCTCAGGGGATGGTGAGTACAAGTCTCCTGTTTTCCAGTTCAGCAGGTCTGTGCATGTATGTTTGGGTGATGGTTCTCTTTCTTATGTGCCTTGTGCTTTGAGTTGAAATGCCCAACTTGTCTTTTTATGTGCAAAGAAAAGAGATAACATTTTTATTTAGTTTGAGGATGACCTTTAGCATTTGGTCAAAGTCATGCCCTCTGTATGCACTTATCAGGTATGTTGAAGAACAGTATAAAAGTTAACCAGGGGTTCAGATCTTACGATTCCCCCAGGAGAAGTGGATTTGCTTGGCTAAAACACTTCACCTCTCACTGAGCAGTTACTGGTTTAAGAAATAAGTTTGCCAAATAGGTTTGGCTCTCAAGGAGGCAGTAAAAATTGATTTCTTTGCCAGATTGATTCCAGGCAGGCAACATGCCTTTTCTTCAGCAGAAACAGTCAGGCTACACGCTTGTATATGATGCTCTGATGTTTGCAAGACTTTGTTAAGTTATGCCACCTGTTTCTCTTTGAAGGTGTTAGAATCGTGTAGTTACAGGTAGATAAAACATTAGCCTACTACCTGGCCACTTCCTGAATTGTTAAGTTATTTCCAGGTTTAACTTTGTTGCTCCAGCTCCTGTTACTGACAACATGCCACTATTTATATTAATAAAGAGTCAAGGTTGGTTCTTACAGTAGAAAATGTGCTCTCGACAACCGTATTTTTTAAGGAAACCATTACGCAAAACATGCGGATGGAATTCTTAAGTGAACTGAAAAGCAATCACTCATAATTACTTAATAACAGCAATTACATTCCTCGTATACTTACCGCTGTTTCCGTGTTAATTAGTCACTGTAAAACATTACTTATAGCTAATGCATGGAGCCTTTCGAAAGAGCTTCTTCTCGTTTTTTTTATCGGGACATTTTTATTTTCATTTTCATTTTGTATTCCAATGTTAAGGCAACGTGAAAGCTACAAACAAGTGCGATTAAAAAAAAAAATACTAGCTGACGAAAAGGTCAGACAACTTATTTTACTGTTTGTTTTATCATCCTAAACCAGGTGGCATGCTTTTTAGAGACGTGCAAAATGTGCGCAGTGACGCGAATGCAACATCACTGTTGGATTAATTGTTGGATTTAATTAGGTGTTCACCACTGAAGCAAGTTAAAAGCAGGCATCTATCCAAGCTAAAATTTGATAAATATGTCGGAGCAAATAATTTGGCATACCTGCGCTCACTCGTCCGTCATGCTCGCCTATTTGGAGAGGTAACCTAATCTATGAAAAATTCAAGAATTGGTACCCTCCCCGGTGAATTTACATTTTTTATGAGCGCCATTTACCGTTTTCCAGCACATAATTAATAACAGGCCAGCAGAATAAGTAAGGTGCTTCGTAATGATCAGATGGAAAGTCAGTTATATACTTGTCATAAAAAAAATATATCCAAGCCTTTTTGTGCTATGTCGTATAAACACATAGGGTATTAATTATTACCCAACCCCAGTAATGTAAATAATTAATAACTTTAGGCCTATGTAGTTCATGGTGTCTGAATATAATTTCATGAAGTAATATTCTGTAATTTACAATGTAAAAATGTAGGCCTACACTTTCCATTTAATCTGTTTTTATGAATTATTATAAATAAATCTATTTTGCACTCTAGTCAGCCTTCTGCCAACTTGACAGCACATTGTTGCGAAAAGAGCCCTTTGCAATTGAAACCTCTTCACGCTTACCAGACCTTGTTAGGACTTGATTTTTTTGGGCCAAAGGTAGATAGTCTCTGATGTATTTGTTTAGGGGCTTTTTAAAAATGTCTTACAGTTTCTGCAACAGCCACGTTGTTGGGCTAAAATAAATTAAATAAATGCTTTCTGGCATTTCCCCCAGGTGTAATTTTGCTGGGGCCCAAATATATTTCACTCTGTTTTATGATGTTAACCCTTTACAGGGAAATGGATGAGGTTGGTATCAGACACCATTTGTAACACATAAAAAGCGTTCAGTCATTAACCCATCTACTGTATGTCCATCCTGTTCTGCATGTCTCAGAAAAGAACAATTGTGAAACTCAACAATGGTTACCATGTCTGGGGGTTTGGATAAAACTTGCAAATACAATTAAATGAATTTGAGGGTGACCTCAGGATTTTTGATCCTTGTTCTGCAGCCAAGCACAAGCTGTTTTTCCACCTGAGCTTGTTAACTTGGGAGTCAGAGCCAGCTCCTCCAGTTCTTCTATCTATAAAACCCAGTGCAGTCCTGCTCCATTCGCACCAAGTTTTCCTCCTTGTACTCCTCTTGCCCTGATGGGCGCCACATCCCCAAGTTCCAGAGGTCCACCAGCGTCGCCGACACCCACACCCTAACAGCCGCCGTCGCTATGGAGATGAAACAGTCGATGATGAGCACAGAAAATGAGGGAGAAAAGGACAAACTTGAGGGGTCACAGGAGAACGGACTCCTCATGGGAGACAATGCTGCAGAGAAAGGTCAGAAGGTCAACTCGGGCCCAGGGCAGGTCTCCAATGGGTACCCAAGCACCTCGCCCCAGAGCCCACGGGAAGGACACACAGGCGAGGGAAACTGGGTCCCCGGCCCGGGACCTCTCCGAACCCTGGTGGTCCAGCAGACTAGTCTGGACCCACCCCGTGAGACGTGGAGCAAGAAGATGGATTTTCTGCTGTCTGTGATTGGATATGCCGTAGATCTGGGCAACGTCTGGCGCTTTCCATACATCTGTTACAAGAATGGAGGAGGTGAGGCAGCTTTTTTTCCCTCCCAAAGACAGGCACTCTGTGTTTCACATTATATAAATTCCCTTTGTAGAAGGAATATAGTTTGCATGACTCTCACAAACTTTATATATATATACTGCATACATACATACATATACATGTGTGTGCGTGTGTGTGTGTGTGTGTGTGTATATATATATATATATATATATATATATATATATATATATATTCACATGCTGTATATGCATGCACATTCAATTTATGCATATTTTACATTATATTAACTGTTCGCTCTCCCTCGCTGTTTTTGTACACAAAAGTGTAAAAAGCACAGAAGGTGGCAGTTTATATTTTGCCAGCACTTAACAACAAGCACCAAATTAGGCACTGAGTGTTTTCTGTGACTTGTGGTTTTAATTGATAGTAGACATGTTGCAAAAACACAGTGCAGACAGTGTTTACAGAGGGGGTTTCGCTGGATCCTGCCGCTCGTTACGACACAATCTCTGGAACTGATATCGAGGGCGCTATGGATTCCTTTTATTGAATCTGCAATAATAAAACCTTTTCAATTTCCTGTCTCACCCTACGAACAGAGAGATGAAAGGCAAAATGCACACACACACACACACACATACAAAGTTGACACAACAAGCACTATTAATTCTGGTTTTCGTGAGTGTGACTTCAATTTCTTTCTTAGGTTTTAATAACCTGTCTCCCTGGTGCTCAATCAACTGCTATCTCTGCTTTCATGTCGAAAGTGCAAAAGTAAATGCACATTTGAATACAGTGTTTTCTGAAGTACAGTTGCCCTTTCCATGTTTGCTTACATTTTAGCATTCATCTGTAAATGTATATTATCATATAGTAATAAATCAAACTGAAAAAGGGCAACTCTTCAAAAGCATATATAGATACTTATTTTTGCCCTTCAGGACGTTTATTCATGTATTTGGCTAACATTGTTTCCAAAGTACATTCATCGATTACCTCAGAGCCTGTGTCCCCTAGAGCAACTTAAGGTTCAAGGGCACAACTGTGGCAGGATTTAAACCCACTGTTTTCAGGCCACTAACATACTACCCAGGCACCAGGAACCAATACCCTACCACCCTCCATGAGTTTAGAGATTTAAAAAAAAAAACAATAATAAAGAAGAAATAAGGCATTTGATAGGCTGGTTGATCTGTTTACATCAGTCCCTCTCCTCGTTGTTCCCAGGTGCGTTTCTCCTGCCCTACCTGCTGATGGCAGTGTTTGGGGGGGTGCCGCTATTCTACATGGAGCTGGCTTTGGGCCAGTTCCACCGCAGTGGCTGCATCTCCATCTGGAAACACATATGCCCCATCTTCAAGGGTGAGACAGACACACACACATACACACACGTACACACACACACACACACACACACACACACACACGCACAGACCTGCTCCAGACAGACAGACAAACACACAGCTACTGACTGTTTGACAGACAACTCCTGACTGACAGACTCACTGGCCTACAGGCAGGCAGATGGACAGATAGACAGAGAGGGTCCAGACTAGCTGGCTGACGTACAGACAGACAGATATTTAGACCACCGCACATCTTTGGACTTTTGGCTGACAGACAACCAGACAGCTCTGTAGGCCTACTGACTGATGGACAAAGAGATTGACAAAGAGACTGTCCATACCAGAGTGGCTAACTGATAGACAGATGGCAAGATACACAGACAGACAGACAGACAGCCCCTGACTGACTTGACTGGTTGACATGTGACTGGCATGCTTGGGGCAAGCAGAGGGCGTCTTCCAGTGACTTGAGTTAAAAGGAGACCAACTGATAGTGTGACCCCCTCTGACCCACCAGTGTGCCCTCTGGAATGGCAGTTCTGGGCTCTTTGTCGATAGCCCATAATGTGGGGCATCTCTCTGTTATGGAAATCGTCACATTTGCCATTAAAATGCCAGGCTCTCATAAAAACTTGTCTTTTTCATGTGAGGAAATCCGAGTTTTTAAATGTCACCCATCGACTATTTTCCAACTTGAATGAGGTTGAAACGGAATAAGGCCATGAACGACGCTTCAGTGTCACTTTCTCATTTTCCATCGCTACTTACTTGATCCTTTTTTACCTCTCTCTCTCTCTCTCTCTCTCTCTCTCTCTCTCTCTCTCTTTCTTTCTCTCCAGTCCCCTGTGTCTCTCATTCCCTCTCTCTGTTCTTTCCCTCTCATAGGCATAGGCTTTGCCATCTGCATTATTGCCCTGTACATCGCCTTCTATTACAACACCGTCATGGCCTGGGCCCTGTACTACCTCCTGTCCTCCTTCAGCTCCACTCTGCCCTGGACCACCTGCACCAACAGATGGAACACCGTCAACTGTACCCAGTACCTGTCTACCGACATGAACGTGTCCTGGACCAATGCCTCTACCTCCCCCGCCGAGGAGTTCTATACGTAAGTGCATGTAAGTGAGTTAGCCCAAGTCAGGCCACAGGCAAAGAAACAGACAGAGAAAGGTTTAGATTGGCCCAGGGAAGCCCTTCAGTGTTCGCATGGAGTAACAGTGGGAGTCATTCACCAACACCTTCCAACGAAATTTCCTGTTTTTTTTTTTTTTTTCTCTAATGTTCACATTTAATTTAATATTTTACATCTGCAGAATGGATGAAAATGATGCAGTCATTTTGCACAAATAAGGTCAACAAGGTTTGAATGCTCTAGAATGTGTGCAGATTTAGTTCTTACCTACTGTAAGAACAAATACCAAATAAGAAATCATAGGTGAATGGCAGAATCTTGGCGGAACGGCAGAGACAAAAAGGGCCAGTGGTGTTTAAGAACAGATTCCTTCATAAGAGAGCTTCATAATGAGGCCCAGTGTCTCCTGTGTTGGGATGATGAAGATGGTCTTTGCAGAGAAGCAGAGAGAGAGATAAGACTACAGTATGTCATGGGTTTTACCAAAGATCTTTAACCCTCTCTGGCTTTACTGCTGTTCCTGGACCTGCCCTGGGTCAGAGAGACACAGGGTTGACTGTTGAAAGTGAATGAGCAGAACCCTTGTCCTGTTTTGACTCCTTGTCTGTCTATGTCTCGCAGTTATTTTACGAGGGATTTGGAGGGCTTTGCTCAAGTTTATCCCTGGTATAAGACCTAGGACTAACTGAAGAGCTCCCCTTTGTCTGTCTGCCATCCGAACTTCCTGTTTTCCACAGGAATTTTGTTTTTTTAATTCAGCTGTCTGTTTTGATTGTCTATGTGTGTGCCTCAAACCCCCCCCACCCGGCCGACGTCTTTCTGGCCCCCGGGTACATGTTGTGTTTTCTACAGCAACCAAATAACTTCCTGCTTTTGTCCCATTGCTCTGACCATTACCTCTCTCAGCATTTAAAACCATGCACTCACTTACACCTTTTACACACTCCTGTTCCTTTTTGCCCCCCCCCCCCATCTCTCTCTCTCTCTCTCTCTCTCTGTCTCCCTCTCTCTGTCTCTCTCTCTCTCCATCAGGAGGCAGGTTCTGCAGGTGCATCTTTCTCCAGGTCTGCATGAACTGGGCTCAGTGAGTTGGCAACTGGCCCTCTGCCTGCTCTTCATCTTCACTGTCGTCTACTTCAGCATTTGGAAGGGTGTCAAGACCTCAGGCAAGGTGTGCTGTGCTGTGCTGTACTGTGCTGCTATGCGAAGGACAGTTATTCTGCTGTAGTAGTGTAATTAATCGCAAGGCTGGATGTTTTGTTGTCCATAATAAAGCATGCTAAATGAACTGCAATCTGGATTTTAGAATATGGCCTCAGGGGTTTTCTCTTGGTATCTTTTGCTTTTGAAATATTAAATACTGTAGGTTGTTTGGAGAACGCTTGGTCTTTGGCCCACACTGTGTGCTTGGCGACCAATAGTTCTGCTTTTGGGAAAACACTCCCTCACAAAATCACAAGTGAATTTAGGTCAAGACTGGAGCATGCATGCACTGATGCTCCCCTACTCCTTTCTTCTCAGGTGGTGTGGGTAACTGCTACCTTCCCTTACCTGGTTCTGCTCATCCTGCTGGTTCGTGGGGCCACCCTCCCGGGGGCCTGGAGAGGTGTGGTCTTTTACCTGAAGCCTGACTGGGAGAAGCTGCTGTGCCCCTGGGTGAGACCCAGTGCTGTTGTCATCCACTAGCGCTCATAGAGTATCCATTTCCTCACTGGGCATTTCCAGTATTAAGGATGTGACATTTGATAAACAAAATGGCTCACAACATGAGCAAGCATAGTGTTGTTCAATTATTTTGTATACATTTTCATGTAACTTCTGCAGATGAATGGAGCCAATTGTTCGAATTTCATGTGATCTTTCCCATCATAAAAAATACATGGCATATGGCAGGGAAGCGTCAAAGATGATGACCTTTGCATAGAATTGCCTCTCTTTATTTTCCCACCATTGTCCTAATATGTTTGTGTGTGTGTTTGTGTGTGTGTGGGTGTGTTTGTGTTTGTGTGTGTGTGTATGTGTGTGTTAGGTATGGATAGACGCCGCTGCACAAATCTTCTTTTCCCTAGGCCCAGGTTTTGGTGTCCTTTTGGCCTTTGCTAGCTACAACCCGTTTCACAACAACTGTTACAAGTGAGGAAATGTCGAGTGACTATCTGATGTTGCCATCATTTGTGTTACTGACTTAAACAAATATGTGTCATTTTTTATTGATGCTAAGATACTAGATACTAAGTGCCTGTAATGCTCGCTCTGTCATTGTTTTAAATTCACTTGAAACAGAAGATATAAGTTACATCTGTAGTGGTGAAGTAAATTTTTTGAAGTGCTGGACTTGTTCTGAAGCTAAGTGTTGTTTCCCACAGAGATGCTCTGGTGACGAGCTCGGTGAACTGTCTGACCAGCTTTCTCTCGGGCTTTGTGATCTTCACTGTTCTTGGCTACATGGCCGAGATGCGAAACCAGACCGTGGACACGGTTGCTAAGGACGCAGGTGGGGAAAGCGCATGCCTGTTCCAGTTGGCCCTACTCGTAAACTTTCAAAAGGTCATTTTTGGTTTCGGCCTAAAGCTGTTTGACTTTGAGTGCCATGTCTGTCCTCCTGGACTGCAAAGTGGCAGTCCTAAACTGGGAGCCTCATTTACACTGTATGTCGTCATAGTGTCCTGTTGGTGTGTCAAGTGCTGACCTGTTCTTGAAGAAATCCAATGGTGTTTGCAGGTCCCAGCCTTCTGTTCATCATATACGCTGAAGCCATTGCGAATATGCCGGCGGCCACCTTCTTCGCGATCATCTTCTTCCTCATGATCATCATGCTGGGCTTGGACAGCACGGTCAGTCTCTTTTCTCCCTCTCTCCTTTCCTTTTATCTCTCTCTTTCTCTCTCGCTCTTTTTCTGACAATCTCTTCCTTTTGCCTACCCTCTCACACCCACCCACACACACACACACACACACATTTTAATGAACACACACTCATCCTAATAATTTGCTTGGACGTAGTGCTGTTGACTGTGTCAAGTGTTCTTTGTACTCCATCTGTCAGCTCTGTATGTGGTGCTGCGTCGTGTCAAAAGATCCCATTATACAAGCCCTGCTCCTAGTCCTCTGTCATTAGTCTCTGTTGCTATCGGTCGCTGATGAACCTTTTTTTTTTTTTCAAAAAGATCCTTAATCACTCACTCATGGCATCCCCATGGTTTCCACCTGGCATTGAGACAGTGCTCTGAGTCTGAATGTGCTAACGCTGGGCTTCCAAGCTTGCCTTTTGTTTTGTTTTGTTTTTTATCTCGTAGTGGCTTTTGTGTTTGAGACAGTCACATCATCTCTGCTTCTCCTTCCCCCTCCTCGGCCTTATCTGACCTACCAGAATTGATCTCTTCATCGTTGCCCTTACCTGACCCTCTTGCTTTTGTGTGTGTGTGTGTGGGGGGGGGGGGGGGGCACAGTTTGCTGGCCTGGAGGGGGTGATCACTGCCATGCTGGATGAATTCCCACGCCTCCTGGCCAAGAGGAGAGAATTGTTCGTGCTGGGCTTGGTGTGTGTCTGCTATCTGGGCGCGATCTCCACACTGACTTACGTAAGTGATTCCATGGATCAAATACCACAAACTGGACTGAAACCTAATTCCATGGTGATACCAAATGCATTATAAAGGAAACTGTTTTGGAGTTGCACTGTCAATATCAATATCCTGTCCAATGTTCACTGTCTTATCACCATTTCAAACGCTCAAGAAGCCTTATAAACACATGTACAAAGAAGGTGGTATAGATAACTTTGGGCGGCTGAATGTTGACAGTCAAGGTGTTGCTCCAGTGCTTATACAGTGGAAGTGACTGTCTTTGTGTGTCTTGTTTGTTCCAGGGTGGGGCGTATGTGGTGAAGCTGTTTGAGGAGTATGCCACGGGCCCAGCCGTCATAACTGTGGTCTTCCTGGAGGTTATTGCAGTGTCGTGGTTTTATGGTAAATACAGAGACTTCTTTGCTTTAAGTAGCATTAGACACGTCATATCTGAGAAGTTGTCACAACCTTAACTCCATTGTGTGTGTGTGTGTGTGTGTGTGTGTGTGTGTGTGTGTGTGTGTGTGTGTGTGTGTGTGTGTGTGTGTGTG
>JASCQY010000477.1:7697283-7731149 GCA_030264315.1 Sardinella tawilis
TGCTTCCACACACTTATTTAGGTTTGGGGAAAGTGGGGAAACACTGATTTTGGCCTGGGGGTGGCGTATCCCTTTAACGCAAGCTTTCTGATCTGCGCCACCCCAGCAATGGCGGCACAGGTTACTTCCGCATTTCGCCGAATCTGTCTATACTGAGCCCTGTATATTTTTTAGAATACTAGATGATCTCATAACCTTGAATATTTTATTGAAATTGATTACTCTTAAACTGCTGTACGTAGATTGGTTTTTAAATTCCCTGGATCACATTTGGATGGCGAGTCAGTCCCACTGGAACCCGATTGAATCACTCTTCCCCCTTTGAATTTTTCCCCCTGGATCAACCCTAACCTGTCCCCTTGGAAACAGCTAAGCTCCACACCTACACTGACATATTGCACCTAACACACCCGGGTACAAGGACTATTTCTTTATACATTTTATTGTTCACTTTTAAAAGTGGTTTTCTTTAGGCGGAGATACATTTTTACATGTTCTTGCACTGTTGTCTCCTACATAGTGACATATATTTTCATTTTGACGCTTCAGTTGACATCCCATGAGTGTATGGTTTCATATGACACCAAGTTTATGTATGTGGTCCTTATGGCTGCGGAGATATTCAACATTTTATGTAGGTATATCGTATTGAGCAAAAAAAATTGGCCTAAAATTGCTCCCAAAAGTCACAAAAATAATTTTTCAGCTTGACAACCACCCTAGAATTGCACCCATGGGTCCCTTCTAACAGAAAAAATAGGTTGTCATCTTACCCTGACGTCCGTAAAGTCTTAACGGAAGGACTTTTTAGAATTGGCCCCCTGACTAAATGAAAATGCTAGGCCTTTTATGGTGAAAGTATATCTGCCCTGTTAGAATAATATACAGTGTACCATTTACTGTAAGTCCCAAAATATGCCACTTTAAACTTTTCTATGTGATTTCATTGATTTCAGATCAAATGTCCTTGAGACAAACGATGATACTTATTTGAAGTAGTGCATCTATGATGAGTCTGTTAATCCATACTGTCCCATCTTCTGCCTGGGGGATATTGTCAATGAAACTGGGTACAGGTTTCAGAGCGTGGCTCAAACTGTAAGTAGCTTACTATATCTGAATTTCACACATAATTGAGTTGATGGGTTTCACACATCATTGATAGGTTTGACAATTAATCAGGCTTGTCAAACTTGGTCTAGATATTAGCAAAAATCAGTTTCAGTCTAACCTTCTGGAAAGGTTATCTGGCTTACAAATAAAATTTAGATGTGAGCCATAAAACAATATTTCATCTTGGCTAGATTAATGATGCAGCTTTGGCAGCCGGATTGTTTTATCATACTATGTTTTTATGGCAGCTTGACTGTACATGTTTAACAAAAGGGATAATGAACCAAGATGGCATTCGTCTCAGAAAATGATGCACATTTGAGGTGATAATGAAGCCACAATGCGTAGCATAGCACAGTTGTCTTGGTACTTCTCACAAGGATGCTGCCACACAGGCTAGATGCTGAGCACTGAGAATCCTGCAAATAGCTGAAGACAAGCGACATAGATTACATGAACCATGTCCTGTGGTCTGAGTAGACCAAGTTAAAATCAAATGTAGTGTCCAGCATGTGTGGTGCAACCATCATTTTTATGGGCTCATATGCTCATACTACCTGTACTTTACAGTACACACATACACACCCTATACACCATTAGTCAACATTACCTTAGTGTCGTTCCTCACATTTATTTTTAAACCCACAACCACCCATTTGTCCACCTGCCTCCCTCCACAGCTCTACCCCCCCTCCCCACACACACACACACACACACACACACCTCCAGCCCCCTTTTTCTCAACACAACTTTTAGCCACAACCCAAGTCCCCAATCTCTCCCATACTAAATTTTACACACTTCATCCTCTCTTGCATTCTTTCTATTTCATTGTGTAACATTACCTTTTGGAAAAGACACACTACTAGTAGTCTGAATGTCTTTTTGATATGATGGCTGATGAAAGTTTTTTGTGTATAGCTGATATAACAGCACAACACAGTAGCTCTGTTCTGCTAACCGAGCCAGCACTGTTTCAGGGTGGATTGGTTGGAATTCTGATCAATTGGGACTGTAATCTGGACAAAGGCCCATCACAGTGCCACCCCAAATACAGCTTCACCCGTCTGGACACGAACACCTCTGCCAGTTCTATCATTTCAGGATATAACTTCAGGTAATTATAAGTCTGATTACATACAAACAGCACATACAAAATATAATACATGTATGTATACATGTAGATCATGTATAATATGTAGCCTTTGGTATATGTCCATGTATGGCTCTTACGTTTTGGAGAGTGGGTGTGCACATCCAAGTCGTTTGTCGGCAGGTGCAAGACAAAAGTGTCAGACAACTTTTGGAGCAAAAGTGGCAGTGTGCAGACCCACATCTTTACATGTATGGCTCTTACAAATATGAAGGCCATACAGTATATTAACACGTAGGCCTATTTCAAAGAGGTATAGTAATGTCCATCACATACAGTATAATAATATCAGATAGTTCAATGAATAGATGTACACATTCTTTAAATTAATATAGTATATTCATAAATATGTTCATATTTTTTTGGATGCTGCTGTGTTTCCACTCAGTCACTGCTGTCTGTCATGTATTCAGTTCAGTTAGTGACAGTGTAGTAGCAGTCAGACATAATGTTTAGAGATCAATCTGGGGGGTAACATTGGGTGCAGTTGATTTTCATAAGTGCTATCATGGGAGGGGTCGGTCCCAGGGCTTCTTGGAAGGAAAGTTAGGGTTATGGATACCACACACTACAAGATTTTCTTTTGCAAAGATTTTCGTCCCGATCCGCCCCTTGCAAGACTCGGGGGTGGCGTTACCATATCATAACCCTAACTTAGTCCTGGCATGGGTCTCAGCTGATGATAGTCGCAGTCCACTGAGGAGAAGTTGATGACAGGAAGTCAACCAGTGAGAGGCATAGATGACACTGAGTTAGGCCAGTCTAGGTGATTCACAATTATATCACTTGCCACACAAATCCTATATGTCGTTATGTGCATATATGTAGAGAGGATGTGGAGTTATGTTGCTGATATATTACAGTATGCCTGATTGCATCTACAGATATGCCCGTTATTACAAGAATGCTGTGGGACAGACCTACAGGACTTTGTTTAAGGTCTATGGAATTCATTTTGATATCATGGTTCATGGAAAGGTATGACAAAAAAAACATGTATTATTCTGTTGTTGAAGTAAAGATCACCAATGCAGACTAATGACATTTATGTACTTGCTTCCATAGGCTGGGAAGTTCAGTATCATCCTTACAATAATAAACATTGCATCAGGACTTGCTCTGATGAAATTTGTAAGTATAAAGTTCACAAGTTCACGGTTGTTTGGGATGTCAGATGCAATTTGACTGTGTAACCAGTAGAGAGCAGCAGAACCAACAGTTACTTTTGTGAACTGACTCACTGGCTGATTCTGAGATGGCATGCTACTGATGATATACCAATCTAAATGAAAGTGCACTATTTTTCAGGCAAGATCAGTAGATGAGCAGCATAGGGTGTGTGTATGTGTGTGTGCATATACGTTCATGCATATGTGTATGCATGCATGCGTGTGCCAAAAACAGCAACTGCCTTCACAATTTTGTCAAGATGCACCAAATTTGTCCTGAATAGTGGGTACTAGATAGGCCCTACAGTGACATTACTGTAACTGATGAACTTGCATCTTTGTTTTTTTTTTTCTAGGGTACTTTCCTGTGTGATTTGGTTTTGCTTAGGATGAATGAGCATAAAGATGTCTATAAAAAGAGAAAGTATGATCATGTGACGCCTGACCAGGACCCAAAAAGGTATAATATTTCACAATTCTTTTTCCTAATATCCTCACTGCCTCAAAACTGCAGTCAGTGCACCAGACATGCTCCTTAATAAGTTCAATAAGTTCAAAGTGTAATTAGTTTGTTCATTCTTATGATTTTATACTGTGGCATGAAAATAGCTTTGTGTTCATCAATATCAGCAAATGCAAAGTGAATAATTTATCACTAATTTAGTCACGTTAATGACTTGAGCCTGTATTTGTTGCAGCTGTAGGCCTATGCCAGAAGGAAGAGGAAATGCATGAAATGCAGACACAAACCACACACACATAGTCTTCAATGTGACTGTGTCTGTCTGTTGGGATTGTTATGCTGCCCTCTTAGTGTTTGTGAGGCCATTGTGTCAACATGCCATTGCCTTTTGCTCCTGAAGGACCACATAGCTACAGTGTGGGAGACCATCACATATACATCACATATGTTTAGCTTCTTGGCAGATGCTTTTATGCAACATGATATACTGTACAATACAAAAACACTATAAACAAAAGGTAAGCTACTAGGCTAAAATTGAAAATGTAATATAACTATTTAGGTAAAAATAGAAACAAATGATTTAAGTAATGTTTAAAAGAAAACTCAATCAGACTAATACATCATAAAGCAAAAGAGCAGTTGGGCGACCATAAAATTGTCTGGGTCAAGATTGTTTTGTTTTTCATTTTCTGATTTTGAATAAGGATAGTTTGTGAATAGTTGTGGTGCTACGCTGATGAATTAAAAATCTAAAAACAAAAAATCATAATGCTGTGTGGTTGTTGTAATGTTAACTTTACAATTAAAATTTAAAACACAACTATGAGTACCGGTATTTGTGGGCTTGCAACTAAATATTACCACGATAGCAGATGTTAAGTCCGACGGGGACAGGTTTGCAAACACGTTGTAGTCCTCAAAAACAGTGCTAAGCAATGCTGCAGTGCAGCATGGGGTCCTTTTGGCAGATAAGCAACAAGCCAACACATTCTCCTATCTGCTCTTCCAGACCTGTGACCACCAAACTCTGTTGGGAGGTTCCCAGAAAGTACAGAACATCGGCAACAGAGTTTGTTTATTTCACATTGTGCTGCCCCTTCCTCTTGACTATTTGTGTAAAGAACTGGAGACAAATACAGGTAGGCCCACAGTAAAAAAAATAATGCAGGTTTGTGGGAGTTACCTACATTGTTGACCTAGTAATATTTAGAGGTATCATTTTTTTATCAGAAAATTAATTTTGGTACACCTGTAGATTAATTTGAATGGCATATTATATGGGTGGATAAGCACCAGTGTTATTCCCAGCATCCATCCCTGTGTTTGGAGGGGTAGGAGATCTCCTCAATGAAAGAAATCTTTACAGCATCAAATTACTAACTGTATTGCCATCAAACACCAATTAACTAATTAATCTATCAGTGCCAATAAGGCTGGAAAGTTGTATGTCTTTTAGGTAGTCAGCTAATTATACAGCAAAACCACCTACAGTGTTGCTTTAAAAGCTTTTATGAAAGACAATACTGTGTTATTTTCACAGAGCTATTTGTTTGTATACTTCATTTTGTAAAGATTTGTGAAGCCTATAGAATACCTCTAAAGAGTGGTGGTCTGGCAGCGAATCCATATTGGTTTAAATTGTAATGTTTGCTTTAAGTTTCAGAGATCTCTCTCTAAATTTCTAATCTGGATACAGTGTTTTTACATATATATAATTTCCATTCAGTTGTTGTTGTAGCCAGTAGGTAGCTAATGAACTAATGATGAAATAATCATTGCTCTGTAGAGCCATGAGTGCCGTGGTCATCCAGGACAGCTCTAAAAGCATGCAGATGAGCAATATCAGCATAGATGTGGGAGAGTCCAGTGACAGTGACCTGGAGATGGACAGCAGGCTGATACCCCCACTCAGCCTGCTGGGCTTGGACAATGAGAGGGCCCCCATGGACACCCACTACCTGTCTGAGTTTGGGTAGGCCTCAATTGGTCCTGCACTCACTTAGCTATCATTTAACCAAAGAGTATAGAAGTCCTACTAAACCCTTTGATTAAACCCTGTTCAAAGAGACATGCTCACTATTTAATAATCTTTGATGTAATTCTAAACACATTACATAAAAAATGTTATAAAAACATTTAAATGGGACTTCATGAAGCATTTGGGACTTTGGGACTTCACAAAGCATTCATGAAGCATTTGGGACTTTGGGACTTCCTTGCTTATTGAATATGCATGTATTCTTTAATTATTTATTTTACATGCATTCACCCTGCTTTTGAAATAGTTTACCAAGAGATAAAGTGTTCATTTGTGAGTAATTGTGAAATACAAGAAATAACTTTTTTCTTGACACTAGATTTCTGAGAGACACAACAATCCCCAAAGAGGATGTTCCATACACAGTGTTTACAATCCACAAACTATTTGAAGCAGCAGCCGCTGGTAAAGTCTACAAACTGAAGGGATTACTGACATTCCTGCAGCACACCTCTAAACACCTAACTGACTGGGACCTCCGAGGTAAGCAAGGGCATCTCCTACATAAGATCATTCGTAAGATCTAAGCGTACATGACTTGGAGGATATGTCTTCACCACTCAATAAAGGCTCATAACTCAAGATTTTCTCTTTCAAAGATCCCACCAACGGGAAGACTGTTCTCCTGAAGGCTCTCTTGAACCTCAGGAATGGGCAAAATGACACTGTGGAGTTGCTTCTGGCCATTGCAGAGGAAACTGGAGACCTGAGTGCTTTGGTCAATGCAGCATACGCTGACAGCTTCTACAAAGGTGACCCTGACTACCCCTCACCTAATCATCCATTCACAGTCTGATGTTTGGAAATGGTTTTCTGTGACCTACAGTACAGTAGTACACTCTTGATCCCACAGGACAGAGTCCCCTTCATGTTGCTATCGAGAGACGAAGCCTGCACTTTGTCAAGCTGCTTGTGCAGAAAGGAGCAAATGTGCAGGCCAAAGCCTGTGGAAAATTCTTCCAGTTAAAAACTAGACCTGGGTTTTACTTTGGTAAGTACCTGAATAACTGTCTGGTTAAGTTAATCTGGGCAGGACTGTCAAATAAAATGGATTTGTTTTAGAAGGCATGTACTTTTTTCACAGGAAATTTTTAGCTGTGAGAGGATTAATTGAACGTTGTGTCTATGGTCATAAGTCATGACAAAGGCATCTTATTATTCTCATTCTCACTTTATTATTAAGTAATGAAGTCTTCAGTGTCTTGAAGAGTTCAATGAATTTATCATGATGCTTTGTACTGTTCTTTTCATAGGTGAGCTTCCGCTCTCACTGGCAGCTTGCACTAATCAACTGAACATTGTAAAATTCCTTCTAAAGAATCCCTACCAAAGGGTGGATGTCACAGACAAGGACTCCCATGGGAACATAGTGCTGCATGCTCTGGTTACCATTGCAGACAACTCCCCTGAGAATACGGCCTTTGTCACAAAGATGTACGACGAGGTTCTGAAAAGGGCAGGCAAACTCTACCCTAAAATCAAATTGGAAGAAATTGAGAATAACCAAGGCCTGACTCCCATAAAACTGGCTGCCAAGACTGGCAAGATTGGGGTATGATTCTATTCTATGTTATACAGTATGATCATATTATCCACCTTAAAGCCTTTGTCAGCATGATAAACTCACAAATGAAGATAGCTATTATTTTGTCATTTTCAAAAATAATTCGAAGAATAAATGTTCAATGTAATTAATGCTACATTGAACAAATTTTGGTCATTTGGTAAAAGGTAATTTGTGTTACTTTGCCTACACCAGAGCTGCTCTAAAAAGAGGGCTGGTGTTGACTGAGTGCCTTTGTTGCGCCTGTTGTCCTTGCTCCTGGCAGCTGTTCAAACACATGGTGAGACGGGAGTTCCTGGACCAGGAGAGCATCCACCTGTCGAGGAAGTTCACCGAGTGGGTGTACGGCCCCGTCTACTCCTCCCTCTATGACCTGCACTCGCTGGACTCCTATGAAAAGAACTCTGTGTTGGAAATCATTGTCTATGGCTGCGAGAACCCGGTGAGGGCACACACACCACTCACAGTCACAGAGGACACGCGAGTCATGTTGTGAACTCTATCTAACATCAACCTTGACAGGCTAGCGCCACCTGGTGCCCTCAATATTGCATTGAACGACAATACTACATCAGGGAGCTCTCTGAAGGCTTAAGTTTGCATCAGCAGAATTTTCTGCAAACCAATAAATGAAAGAATTTGAAAAACAGAGACAATGGATTTAAAATTGAAACAAAGTGCCCACCCACCATAAAGAAAGACTGGGCCTATGCCAATTGGGAGTGTCCAGACTCGCAAAAGAATTAAGTCTCGCGCACCAGGCTAACATCACCCAGCTTTACTGTGGGCAGCCAACCAATCAGTGTACTGTAACATGACAATGATCACTTAATGTTTTTTTTGCTTTGTTTTGTTTTTTTAATTCCAGAACCGCCACGATATGCTTCAGATAGAGCCTCTACACAGTCTGTTGGAGGAGAAATGGCATACTTTTGCCCGGCCAATATTTTGGTTCAAGTTTGTGGTCTATGTTGTATACCTGATAATATTCACCGTTGTGGCTTACTTGAGAAAAGAGGGAGAGGTACGATTGCACCCTTTCTAACTCTCCAGACAAAATATAATCTCAGATTATTCATGTACAGTACAGCCATCCAATGTTTTTCAACACATCTCTTCTGTTTTGTTTTTAGCCACCGTTTCCCATTGAGTACGTGCCATCCGATTACTTTCGTCTTGGAGGACAAATAATCAGTCTCCTTGGTGCTGTGTACTTTTTCCTCAAAGGGGTTGGTGTACACTGTTGTCTTCAAACCACTTGAAATCTAATCTGTGTACATTGTATTTAGCTGAATAAACACATGTCCATGGGTTGGCTGTGATTGTTAACAATCAGGTTGGTTTTAATACATTTTCCTCTTCTGCCTCCAGATATCAGACTTCCAGAGAAAGCGTCCAAAGCTGAAAACACTGCTGGTGGATGGATACAGTGAATTTCTTTTGTATGTTCCAAACCATCAGCACAAAAGCTTTTACTCAAAGTACAAAAATATCGCCTCGGAGCCTCAAATCCCAGACTGCATAAGACATGTGCATCTGCGCTTTCTCTCTCTCTCTCTCTCTCTCTCTCTCTCTCTCTCTCTCTGCAGTTTACTGCAGGCGGTGCTCCTGCTGGTATCAGCAGTGTTGTATGCCAGCGGGCGCCAAGAGTATGTGGGCTTCCTGGTGATCTCGCTGGCACTCAGCTGGGTCAACCTCATCTACTACTTCAGGGGCTCCAAGCACATGGGCATCTATAGTGTTATGATACAGAGGGTACAGCCTTGGTGTATTACAGACACAGAAATGCATGCAAGTTGCTCTTCTTTGTTTGATGGTTATGCTTTTGTGTCTTTGTCTTTTTTGTTAGATGATCCTCAGTGACATTTCCCGATTCCTTTTTGTTTACATCGTCTTCCTTTTTGGATTTTCAGCAGGTACATTCTCATATTTATGCTTCCGGGTTTTGCTTTTCATAATATAGACCTATCTATAGTCTCCAAATAATACATACCGGTAGTCATTCACAATAAAAATCATTGTCACCAGTTAATTTTTATCAGAAAACCACTCATGAAATGCCCTCCCTGTTCTACTGTACAGCTGTTGTGACTCTCATTGAGGAGTCTCCCCCTCACATCAAGCCCCTGAAGAACAGCAGCACAGCTGCTCCAGAGATGGTGGTGGATGGAGGCCCATGCAGCCACAGGCACACCTTCAACAACATCTACTTCACCACCCTGGAGCTCTTCAAGTTTACCATCGGCATGGGCGACCTGGAGTTCACTGAGCAGTACCAATACAAGGAGGTGTTCTACATCCTTCTCATCTCCTACATCGTGCTCACCTACATCCTCCTCCTCAACATGCTCATCGCCCTCATGAGCGAGACCGTGGAGAAGATATCCAGAGAGAGCAAAAGCATCTGGAAACTGCAGGTATGTCCGTCAGTCATATACTCTGTTTAGTCATCATGCGTTATACACAGATTTAAAACTTCTGACCTTTATTTTCTGCCTTTTTGTAAGTCTTTCATTCATTTCATAAGTCAGAATTAGAACAGACTTTAACACCGAAATAACTTTTCATGTATTGTATACAAAAAAAGGAGACTCCGAAGAAATATGAGATCTTTTCTCATGATTTTCTGGTTTAGTTGGAAACATTCAAGAGCTAATATCTAGTGCTGTTGTCCTACAGTAATTCTGCATGTCAAATCTATGAGGCAGTCTGCTCCAAGGGCACATACATTACACACACTGACATGTTCTGTCTCATACATACTGTACACACTGACATGTTCCTCTCCACAGAGAGCCTTGACTATCCTGGACCTGGAGCGCAGCCTCCCCCACTGGCTCAGGAGGAACCTGCGCTCTGGGGTGGTGAAGGAGCTGGGGGACACACAAGGGGAAGACACCCGCCGCTGCTTCAGGTGGGTGGACGTGGAGGGATGCTGCCATTCGTTGGACAGGAATGTGTAGACAAGCTTTAGAACAGAGTTGGCCAAACTGCTCTCTTTCATGTGGTCTGCCATGAAGTCAAAAAAATAAGATGGAATGTGGCCCATTGTTACATTAATCTACTATATATCCATCACATGTCATAATTTCAGTACTGGTGTGACATGTTTGTCAATAATATCATTAAACAGTGTAGCACCCTTGGCATCTTTTCAGATTTTTCGGTATGCGACCCGCAAAAGTTTGGCCTCCTCTGCTTTAGAACCAGGCTAGCACCACTGTAGTATAACTCCACTTAATATCATATTTCACCACAGTCAGGCTCATTTCCTCAACTAGATTTCCAAGCAATCAAACAGCAAACAGACATTGAAGGCAGAGCTAATAGTTTTAAAGATCAAACTGTGTCTTCCCACCATGAAGTAAATGTCTATTGAGTGTCCAGACTGTTGGCACAAAGTGAAGTACAGTACAACAGTTTGGTCAATCAGACTAACATGCGCTAAAGAACATTCAGCCAATTTAATATTGTTCCAAGTAATAATTATCTAATTCTTCAAATATGGAGTGAAAGTAGCATTGATGTGAATGGCTGTTGTGTGTTTAGTCTGGAGGAGGTGAACTGGAGCAAGTGGCACACAGACCTGGGCATCGTCACCAAAGATCCTGGGAGCTGTGACATCAAGCCAATCTCTAGGGACAGACAACACAAAGGTAAGCTTCTATAAACTTGATGGAGAGGGGTAGCACCTAGAGACAGAGATGACCAATAATAACAAAAAATGATGCATTATGCGATGACAGTGGTTTGGTTATCCTTTTGAACTAATGGGAAAATTGCTACTATGCTTGCAGATAGGAGCCTGGCCCATGTTGTGTCCGCGCTCAGAGGGAGTGAGTTTGTTAGGGGGCATGGGCATGTGCATGCAGATGTCAAGAGCTCCTGAGGTGATTCCGCACAGCAGACGGGCACTGTGCCTGTGAGCCGGAGTCTGTGCCACATCAGCTACATCTGATCTGGAGTCAGCTTATAATCAGGTCACAATCAGACCACCTTCAGTGACCTACATTTGACTCTCGGACACATTGGTGAATGAAAGTTCGGTTTCTTGTTAACAGAGAAAAGAATCTGCAATG
Organism: Sardinella tawilis; assembly: GCA_030264315.1. Classification (NCBI taxonomy): domain Eukaryota; kingdom Metazoa; phylum Chordata; class Actinopteri; order Clupeiformes; family Clupeidae; genus Sardinella; species Sardinella tawilis. The sequence continues at coordinate 7,708,866 of JASCQY010000477.1, forward strand.
AATCTGCTATTAACTCGTTTACATACATTTTGCAAGTGAACAATTGGGGATGAGGGGAAAAAGCACAGCAAAGACGATCAGGTTTTTGCAAATGCAAGTCAAACTTTATTTTGGTTTGAGGGGAATGTTTGTGCAACATTTTTTGTTCCTGAAAGTAATGGGCTTATTTGGAATGACACTTCAATGGAGAACAGGTGGGCCCCACTGCCATAACACTCGGTTCTTTGGTGGACCAACATGAGACACACAAAGAAATACAAGTTCCAACTTTTTCCAACTGCTCAGAGGAAGACAGCAAACGTCTCTTTTTTTATTATTTACTTTTAATCTCAAAATGTGGTTCAGAGAGAAGGAGGGTGGGTAACAACATGTGCTCTTAAGACTTTAAGAACCTGCTCACATTCCTAAGACACAGAAAGGGTTTGCAGTGTGGACTTCAAAACCGCTTTGGTTGGTAATTCAACAGCAGCAGCAGCAGCCAGTCTCAACAGTTTGTGCCTATAGCATGTAAGGGCCTCCTTTCCCAAGAGTATCAGTAGTCGATGTAGCTTGGTCAACCAACCCCGCCCCCCCCATCCCAACCCAAAACCCCAAACCCACCCCTCTCCATACACCCACCCCACCCTCATCCCCAACCCAACCCAACCCAACCCATTTAATAAACAGTGCAGTGTTTGAGTCCCACATACACCCCTGCTAGGATACACAGTTAGTCCCCCACACAGACCCACCTCAGTATCAAGCTCACGCTCCACTCATCCCAGAGGAGGCACTTCACATTGAGAACAGAAACGAAGGAAAAAGTTTCAACCTGACTAGTTAAAGAGTTAAAGTTTGTACCCTTGAGCTGGAAACACGACGTGAACGCTGAGACCAAACAAGTTTGCATCTGAGTTGTTTGTTGTTGTTTTTGTTGGTGTTTTTTTTTTGTTTTTAAATGTTTCTCCCTCTTTCCCACTCAGAACGTGTGGAGATTAACTGAGATCAAGCTAACAAGCAAGTTTAAATAAGTTAATATGTCTGCAACAGCAAAGCGGATCCATTCACACATTGCTTTTGCAAAGACAACAAAATGGCATTCAACATAAATTACAGCTTACTTCTAATCTTTACAGCATTACAAACACTCCCACGTTTTTTTTTTCTTGTAATCTAGAAATACAATAGCAGCTTCGTGAGACCGACACATTGGTGAGAAAGTTGAAGAGTTAAACTAAGCCCATTGTTCTCAGTCAGTTTGGGGCTGAAGGGTCAGGTCTGCGTCTGAGACTGTGATGGGAGCAGAACCCTTTTATCGGCGTTCAGAACTGAAGACATGTATGTTCTGATTGTTTTATTTGTCTGTGGTATTTATGTATGCCACAAACCCTCTCTCTCATTCACGCACTCTCACACAAACACACACACCATAATCAGACACACCGAGGGGCAAGTAGAACTTCAGATATTTCACTTCAGCAGCAAAGAAAACAAAATGAAAAAAAGAGAAAAAAAACATTATTCAAGACGTGGCTTGATGATAATGCATACACACTAACGGTTTTAGCCCAGTGCTGGAACCGGCCAAAATTTTATGTTCAAGCCCCTCCCCACCCCTTCAACAGTTTCAAATCAACATTACTTTTACATAAAATTCATTTTAGTATACTTGCTATTATCATTAATTAATTTAAACTTCTACACCACTCAAGTCGACAGACTAAATATTTAAGGCTTACACAAGAGGGCCATCAGGGAACCAGACAAGAAGTCTCCAAGGAACCCACCCCTCCACACACATACAAACAACCAAGCCATTTCTCTGCCAGTTAACACATAAAAAGAAAGAAAGGGAAAAGGACTATGCTTGACTGGGACTGTTGAGTTGCCCTTTCTCTTCAAAGAAAGCAAAACAAACTAAAATGGCTGACTCGAGTCGGACTAAGAGGGCAGGAGGCACGGGCGGACCTGAGAAACACAGATGGCGAGGGCCATAACAAAAACACTGACAACCAGCAGATTCACTCCCACACTAAATAGTGAAGGGACGCAGATGGCGGCAACGCTTCAGACTTCCAGAGCTCGGAGCCAGTCCTATCACATCTTTCACAAGGACTCCCGTCTACAGGGAGTTTTATTTCCCCACCCCCAGACAGGAGAGGAGACGCAGGTCACCCATTCACAGGCCTGGGACTGTTATAACATAGTCAGTCACACAACCACTTCAGGGAGGATGACCCTTGTTGCCATAGGTGGCATCATGTGGGACAATTTTGTTAGCCAGAGCAGCAGAGGTACTGTTTAGCTCCCACATCCATGTGCAGTGTGTGTGTGTGTGTGTGTATATGTGTGTGAGAGAGAGAGTGTGCGTGTGTGTGTGTGTGTGTGCACATGCATTACATGGTTTAGGAGGCCAGACACAGTAGTAGGGCAGTGGAAACAGTGTGTAGAGGAATCTGAACCTGCCTTTGTAGCCATCTCAACACGGTATGTGCTGCATTTGCAAGTGATCCATTTGTTTTGTTTTTTCATTGTTTGTTTTTTTTAAACCTCCCACCATTCGTTAGCACTATAACTAGGACAGGTAATTAAAATAGAACATAAAGATAGACAAGGGTGTATTAATTTTCCTCTTTTTCGGTAATTTAAAATCAATTTCAGGCTGTGATGCCCTGAAAATGTCAGGAATTCAAGTAGTGATAACTACATAAAGAAGCAACATGATAGAGGACATGGCACAAGTTCCAATGGAATTCCAAAATGAAGGAATTCTGAACATATTCCTGGATAACATAATCAAGACACACTGTTTGACAGTGAGACCACCGCTCTGTAAAATGCTTCTGCAGAACTCTTAAAAACAGCCAGTCTAAATCTTTAACCTGAATTACCATATTCAACAGTCTCAAGAGACAAAAAAAAAAAAGAAAAAAAGAAAAAAAAAAAATCAAGTCTCATCTTCTATGTGCACGTGCCAATACTTATTCCTGGATCCTTAGTGTCTCTCCATATTTAGTGACAGCAATAATAGCAAGCAATAAGTAAACATCAAAAGGAGAACACCGATTATGTTCAGCCTGGTTGCTTGAGTGCACAACCCCATGGCACCTCTAGAAAGATCTTGACAGACCTTGTGGGCTAACAAACAAAAGTCAGTGTTCTAGCATATAGCAGTGTCCTATTCTTCACAGTGTCCTACATCTATGGTGTTCTCAAAGGAGACATGGAAGGAGAATAGGAGATGATCGTGGATTTCGATGCATTTTAGGAGATGGCAAAACATTCCCTACATGTAAACACTACAATCTGAGCAACGTTTTGTTTACGGACAACAAACTGAGCTCAAACAATTTTTAGGGCCAGGTGCTAGGGGCAGACGGGAAACAAAAATGAAGCCAAGTGTTTCTTTTTCATTTTCTAACGGAAGAGTAATCTATGTGAGTGTTAACAAGCCTTTCTTCAGCCGGAACACAGGGAAACAGGAGAGGCTAGGGAGTTAATGACCTTCACATACAACACCACTCCAATAAGAGCACTATTCATTATCTAGGAAACACTTCCAGCTGGTTTCGTAGGCACGGATTAACCCTGGTCCTGGATGCATTGGTGTTCTCACCAGGACCCAACCCAATCCACCCCCCTCCCCGGACCAAAAAAAAAAAAAAAAAACATTAAAAGAATGTTTTTGTTTTTAAATTCTGAATGCAATTTTGTCAAGGACTAGTCTTTAATCCGTGCCTGGGAAACCGGCGCTCTGTGGATTACTCGTGAGACTGGACATTAAGCAGTTTTATTAATTGACTAGCGGTGGCTCGCTCCAGCCTCATCTGTACCCTGGGTGGTGGTGAATGGGAACATTTCTGCTATCACCTGAATCGGGAGCCCTAACGTTTGTCATGACTGGGAGCCTGGGCATCTTACCCATCATGCCCAGGTTGGTTTGCTCCCTGAAGCATGGAAAATCACCCGCCATGTAGTCTACGTTCGGCACCAGACCCGGGTGGCCATTGACCACGACGGCGCCACCGCCACTGCCGGCTCCAGTCCTGTAGTGGGAGCCCTGGGCGCAGTCGACGGATGTGCCGCCACCCCCGCCCGGGAGGCCCCCGTGGAAGTTGATGGCCAGATCCTGAGAGCCAGAGCTGTCACTGTTCGGGGTGGGCAAGATGCTGCTCCAAGGGGGCTGCTGCTGCTGCTGCTGCTGCATGTAGTGCCCGTTGCTGTAGTTCATGCCAGGACCCCCGGGCATTCCATTCACAGGTGGCGAAGGTGTGGGCTTATCTAGGGGGACCTTGAGGCTGAAGGCCTGCTGGCCCATGCACGCCTCCTGGGGGAAGGGCATGGCCTTGGTGGGGAAGCCGGAGCCGGCCGGGTCCTCGCGGGCCACACTCTTGCAGGGCGGAGGGCCGTCGGGCAGGTGCGACAGGTGGCTGAGCGGCTGCGACTGCTGCTTCCAGGGGCCCTGCGGCGGCTGCTGAGGTAAGTGGGGCTGGGGCTGTTTGAGAGGGTTCTGGTAGAGGGGCAACCGGCTCATGGCAGCCATAGAGGGGGGGATGGCACCAGTGGCGTCAGGGTTGAGGGCACAGGAGGAGGGGGCAGGTTGAGGGGCAGGTTGAGGACCAGGGCCGGGGCCAGATCCGAGACCAGGCCGTGGGTGAGGGTGCTGGAGAAGGTGCGGGTGAGGATGTGGGTGTGGGTGTGGGTGTGGGTGCGGGCCACAGCTTCGGGAGCTGGCGTTGATGAGCAGGTTGCGGCTGATGGGACTGGGGTTGGCGATCTGGCCCTCGCAGACCGATGTGCCGCCGCCACCGGCCCGGGCCTGGCAGAACTGGTTGATCTGGTCCACGATGCTGCTGAGGTCGCTGGGCCGGTTGTGGTGCAGGCTGGCCGCCATGGACAGCGGGATGGTTGAGGTAGACACAGTCACATTGGGAGGGGCGTCGCCGTCAGGCATCTTGCGCTGGGGGGGGCCGTGCATGCCCGGGACCAGCAACATGCCCGAGGGGGGTGGAGGACCAGCTCCTGCTGGAGTAGGGGCCTGGGGGGGAAGAGTCTGGGGTTGAGGGAGAGCCTGAGCCTGGGCTTGGGCCTGGATGCTGTGTGGAGGCAGCATGGGGCCCCTGGGAGCCATTTCTGCCAGGAGCCTAAGGCCCTGGGAGGCAGTCTGCTGCTGCTGCTGCTGCTGCTGCAGCAAGTTCTGTGAGTGGCTCAGGCCAGACTGCTGTTGCTGTTGCTGCTGCTGCTGCAGAATCTGCTGACGGATCAGTCCAGGCTGAGTCTGAGGCCGTAAACTGGGCGGGTGCGGAAGGCCGTGGTGCTGGATGGTCTGTGGGCGCGCCATGCCCGCCTGGAGTGGCGGCGGCTGTGCCTGCTGCTGCAGCTGGAGCTGGTGGGAGGGGAGGCCCTGCTTGTGAGCTCCAGGCGGGGGATGGGGATGGGGCTGGGGCTGCGGGAGGCTCTGTAGGTGGGGGGCCACAGTGGGCTGCTGGGCCGGTAAAGTGCTCTGGGCCCCGTAGGGCCCGCTGTGGGGGTTCATGAGCGGCTTGGGAGGGAAGCGAGCGCAGCTGGCGACGTCAAGGCCCTTCAGGACGCTCTTGACGGGCACCTTGACGATGGCGAGGAGGCCCGAGCGGGAGGACTCCTGAGACGGGTACGGGCTGTAGCGTTGGCTGGAGGTGTCCAGGCCGTTCACCGTGCGGCGGATGTGCTTCCTCTGAGGTACTTTGACACTGTTGGGGAAGATCTTGATGGTCAGCGGGTTGTTGGCAACTTTCTTAGCATAGGCATCCAATTCCGCTGGGGACGGATAATGTGCGGATCTCATCTTCTGTGTGGTGTCCCCTAGGGAGCGAGAGGCGCAAAGGAAGGACGAATTAGGAGAAAATGGGACAGTCGCATCAGTGACTTGGCAGAAACCACGAGGAGCCTTCATGACAATATATACAACAGGAAAATCATAAGCAAAAACATGAAATAGTTACATATATACTGTATATTGCCTACTGATCCAACTGGCATGATTTACACTGTTTACGCTACAACAACATAACACCAAATGTGACAATGAAAACCAAGCCTGGTTGGAGGGGGGAAAAAGGGCTATATGATTATCCCTCATTACATTTACAAAGGATGCATTCAGTCATAAGACAGAGAAAACCTTTGATAATAAAAACTCTCAAGATACGCATTTCATCTTGGACACTGGCACGACAGAAACATCACAATCCTGGAATGATTCCGCCTACCAACGCCACCATTTCCATCATCAATCGCTACGCACATGCATCCATACAACACACACACAAACATACTCTTCACCTCATGTGAGTGGATGTACTTACATTTCTGAAGTCCAGTGTTCATCTGCAAGTGGGAACGAAGCTGGAATGTGGGGTTGGATACTGGCAAACAAGCCAGCATGTCACACAGGCCCTAATGCAACATGGGCTACACTCTGTCACACTGCAAGAAAAAGGCTTAGAGGGTCACCAGCTTGGATAGAACTTAGTCCCTTCAAAATGTATGTACTTTGTTCACCTCAGTCTCATCCATATATTCAAAGTACACTGACAACATGAAGCTTATTTCCCAAAATTGCTTACAAGGACCATGAGTGTTCTATTATGTGATTAGTTATTTAGTTGCAGAATGACAAAGCATCTCTTTTACAAAGGATTACTCAACACAGCATCAAGAAACAGCACAACGAAACAAATGCTATAGAAGAGCCTATACATTAACAGCAATTACCATAATACACCACACAACTAAGCTATTCTTTCCTCCATCACATCTCGGTCTTTGAACCACTGCTTCATACGTTACATTACAAACAAGAGCGAAAAGCTTCCATAATGGCTTCTCTGCAGAGTCGCTCCATTTAAATATCAAGCATTCATCCATGACCTTTTTAAATCGCTTTCTCAAACAGCTGGCGTTTGAGCCTACAGCGCACACCCCGCAGTTTGAGTGTCATGAGCGAGATGGAAACCAATGCTCTAGTCAGCCTGGCAGGTGCCCAGGGCACGGCAGGAGATGCCACTGCATGACCGAGGCCTACAGACACTCCAGCTGACTGCTCCAATTTGAGGGCTTGGCAGTTGCTGCGACATCGGCTAAAAAAGTGAATTATTGACACGAATAGTTCAATTCGAAGACGTAGAGTCACAGAGTACTGTAGGCAATTCCAACCTGAATCTATTATATTGGTGGCTTATGCGTATGGTCTTCCATACTAACGGGAGCACACTTTAGACAAAGTAAGCAAAACTGCGTAAATGTGTATCGTTAGGCCTAATTCTATCCTGCTAGCTACTTAGCCATTTACCACGACTGAATATCTCCCACTAGGTCTGAATAATTCCAGTAGCCGATTAGGCTAACAGCCCCATGAATTAAATATTAATTGCTGAAGTGGTTTAAAACCAGACTGACATTAGAACTCAACCGAATGTTACTCATTTCTTCAAAGCTTTTTAGGGAGTTGGGTTGAAAATGGCTGGTTTGCTGACATTTACTCGTAGCGTTGCCATACTGTCTAGATGATATAACCATGAAAACATTCATTAAATAAATACCGGTCGGTGAAAATGACAAAGAGTAATAATTACAGTTCACTTGATCTCAACCGTCTATGCTTATGTAGGAGCGAATCGCAAAAGATAAGCAAATTGCCAAGACACCATTATCTGTGAGCTAGCCAGGGGAGCTCTCAGTGTTAGCTATGCTAGTCTACACAGCTGGTCAACACAAGTTAAGCAAATTTACACCTTAAAAGGCTAACAGCTAAAGGCTTCAGATCGAGAAATGACTATCACTTGAAACGGCAAACTGGGCAACTAAAAGGGTAACTGAATGTTAAATTCATCGTTCTGACGTCAGTGAATAACATCTACAAGTTAAATTAGTAACTTTCTTCATATAACTTAGCATTACACATCTGTTATGAATTCCGTTTGCTCTTTCAGCGGTAAATTACATATCTAGACATGAAAACCTAATGACATCGATTACTGATAATACAGAGGCTTGCTAGCTATCCAGTAATTACTAACCCATACTAGCTTCCACACAATGTTGGGTTCTAGCATAGCTAAGTAGCGGCTAACAAGGATCTGTGATCTTCTTTGTGCTGCAAGTGTAAAAGGGTTTCATTTTAAGAGGTCCTGACAGATGAAATGTTTCAGCTTGAACAAATGAAAACGACTAGAACACAGTACATACTTTCCAGGAGAAGGCGGACTATTAAAACATCTTTTCAAGAAATATTTCCAACACCGGTATTTTCTTCGTTTTTGGTGTGTTGTCCACTCTGCCACTGCTGCTTTGCAAATGAATCTCATCACTCGCGCATGCGTGAAACTGAGTTTGGAAAAGACCCCTTCACTGCAGAGAGCTGTCTAGCTTATGCCTGATTAATATGAGACTGCGCTCTCTCCATATGTCTTATTTTTTCACTGGCTTAAGGTGCGTCTTTTCGTGGTCAATGTTAATAATCTTCCTTCCATCACTCAGCGTATTGTGATCAAGTAATTTTCCATAGGATTTAAATGTAACCATGGTAAAGGTGTGCAAGCACTGCTTTGTCTGATGCATTAGCCTTTACAAAAGCTTTATCTGGGGTGAGTAACTTACCCATAAAAGGGCTGAACACACGTAGGTGATTAGAACACTGGTACAGTAGGGGGAATAACATACACATTTAATTGTCCAGGACATTTATTGTTTTAATATGTAGATGAAATCAAATAGCTATTTGATGTTACATAGTGAGTCTCGTGCACAATTAATATCACATGCAAGTTAAGGCTGCTTCCAGAAGTACTGAGAAACTGAGAAGATTGCCATGACAAAATAAAGGAGTGGCTTATTTTATTGAAATAACAGGCAATAGTCCATTGCATCATAACGATAGAGTGTTTTACCTGCTATTAACAGTTTTAAGTAACCTTGTTTAATAGTGTCTCAAAAAAGTGAGGGGGCAAATAAACATTTGATCCTAAATAACTTATAGTATTACAGTATTTAACAGTCCAGTACAAATAAAACAAGTGATCAGAAAGAATATTATTGGGGGCAGCATCTTTTGTCATATTATGTACTCTTCTGTGATAACATTTAGTGTCCTCAAACGAGTATTACATAGTCAACTCTAATTTTAAGACAACAACAAAATTATTTGTGTCATGTAACAAAGCTGATTCAAACAAAAAAAACCTCAGAAGCACATATAATGGCACACTGATGTTTCAGCCATCTGAATGAGCTGCCATTCTAGTTGAAGTTGAGGCTTTTAAGTGTTTGAAGAACCAGGGACTAAACAGCACATTGAAGCAAAGTACAAAATGACTTCATAAACATCACTACGTAACAACGGGGCAGAGCGCCTCACATCCTTTCCCACAGAACATTTTTTTCCACCTCTCAAAGCCAACAGAAGAAAGCAGACTTCAAACACAAAACTTCACAGGACAAGGCTACACAAAGCCTAACTCTATGGTCATTTCATATGGCTGCCAATATACTGTATAGAGAAGGGAATTTCTGAGCTTACATGGAATGGACAGACAAGTAGAAAGTTCTTCTAGAAAAAATTACCTGGTGATAAGTTCTAGAAAGGTTTTGGATTGCGTGGCTTACATATACATTAATGTTACAAAAACATTTAAACGAGTAAAACACTTTCAATGAGCATACTATATTACCACTGAGAATCTACTTTGGTATGATTAAAATCACTTTGAAATCAGTGAGAAATAACACACTTCCCCATCACCATGAAAATTCTCATAGTGCTCAGAATAAAGGTATTCCTTCACATATTGTCAAATAATTGTTAATGCGTATGAGTAAATATGAAACAAAATCATGAAAATAATACAAAATAATGTATATAATATATAAAATAAAAATAATACAAATCAATTTAAATGATCTATCTGGCCTCACATACACTAACACATAACACTATTTAACAAAAAAAACAAAAAAACAAAACAAACAAAAAAACGATGGTGTTGGTGAATAGCATGCATTTTGATCCATGCTAAAAGACACACTTGAATGTGATGGCTTTTTTTTCTATCAATATGGCACTCCCCCATTAGTGTACAGCAAAAATATTCTGTTGTGTATTCCCTACCATATGTGTACGTCCACAGAAATGGAAAGTGTTGAAAACAGATACCATGACAACATTTTTGTTTCTTCTTATATGAACTACATACACAGCAACTTTTGACAGCAAAAACATGGCATCAGTTTACTGATAACCCTGCATGTGCATCAAAATATTCCTGAAGTTGAAGTGGACCACTGACTAGCACACTCCCCATAATGGGCATTCACATCAGAAAATCTGGAAATGAATGCAAGTGACTGAGAACACTATGGGTACTGATCCACTGAAGCTAAGTTTAAAGTTGAAGATACACTAGGTCGATGTTAGCATGTGGGGTGGGGTGGGGTGGGGTGGAGGAATCACCATTACATCATAAGTTAGAGCCCATACCCTACCGGGCTCGCAGCCAATGTTTGGAATCTGTGGTAGCTATGTGTTCGCACTTTCAAGACACCAAGCCAAACATTAAACCCACTGTAGCCACGACAGAGGTGATGGCCATGAAATGCTATAGTGTTCCTCCTCAAAACGCTGCCCAGGTCAAAATGCTAACATGGACAGTGAGCAAGTTCATAGAATAAACAGTTGCCACTTCTAGAGGTCGTTCTCGTTTAAATGTTTTGAGATGCAAAAATCACACAACCACTTCCCCTTCCTCCCAACGAAACTCTTGACACAGATAGAACCATCGATTAATTACAGAGGAATTAAATGTGTTCGTGTCCTATGCTTACACCGTCTCCCGGCAGTCCCATTTATGGGTTCACAAAACACAACCTAGTTAGATGTACATGTTTAAGAGGAGCAGCAGTACATGCAGATAGTCTGGTCCTGTAAAAATTAAGGCACCAGAGGTTCACAAATCCACTTGTATAGAGAAACAATAACTTTTCAAGTGTTCTGAAGGCAGTCGAAGTGAATGCAAACCACATATCAGAGCATAAGGTAGGAGAACGTTCTCAGGCTTGGGCATCAGTCATCTTCTTAAGTAAGGGTAGCTGTTTGAGGGGAGCACACACATTCTAGGTTAGACTTCTCATTTGATTGGTCTTTTCATTACAGCAGCAAAAAAAGGCATAGGCCTACTAGAACTGACAACAAACCTCCCACATTCCTCCCCCCAGGCAGGGTCTCCCATCCCCTCTCACCTGTGTCAGGTCGACTCCTGTGAGGGCGTTGACGGACACGGGCAGCTCAGCCAGCAGACGGTTCACTTCTCCAGTCACCCGGCTGTTCTCCCCACTCAGGATGACTATCTCATTGGTCCTGGCCAGAGGAGCGGCCACTTTGCCAGCAATCTGTTGGGACAGAGAGTTTGATTGTTTAATTTACTGCCAATTAAGCAACCATGGTTTATAAGCTAAACAAGTACAATTGCACATTACATAAAAAAACCACTATCAAAAAATAAATCAATTCAATTAAAAAATATATATATTTTTTACATCAATACAAAGTTGGGACAGAGAGACAAAAGGGAAAAGGGATAAGGAGAGTAGACGTTGCCATCCTAAACATGTGAAACATCTGGAGCATTGTAACGGACTGTGTTTAAGGTCGCTGCTCATATACCTTTGGCAGTGCCTCCAGCACCAGCGCAGTCTTGGCTGCTTCCCCATATTGCTGATAGGCCTCAGCCTTCAACCTCATCTTCTCTGCCTCGGCTTTACCGATGGCTTCAATGGAGCCTGCCTCTGCCTCTCCGATCTTGCGGATTTTCTCTGCTTCTGCTTGAGCCGTCAACACCTTTTTCATCCTATCGGGAAAGATGGAACCAAACATATTCACATCACATGTTTACAAATTAAATGCATTAGACTCAACCTATGAAAGAACACAAACATGCGGATGTTTGTAAAGTTCATTATTTTCTACTGTTGAGAAGTAAACAAATCCCCATCACAACTAGTAACTGAATTTCTCCCTGCTATTACATGTAATGATGGTAAAACTTGATAAAACCAGAACAAAACTTCTCAAATGCAAATATGGAAACCTCTCTGGTACCATCATAGTAAAGAGTAGTGCAGTTTGGAATTTTTATTATACTTGCTGTTATGTAATACTACTTTATGTAGGTGATTCAAAATTGGGAATAGAACTATCTGTAAAAACCTATTGATAAAACCGCCTGTACTGATCTTTTTACTTTATTTATACTATGTTTGTTTTTCACTGGCCTTCTTTTTTATATATATATTTTTGGGGGGCTTTTTTATTTTATGTGATCTTATTTTTTATTTCTTACTGTTCTCTGCATTTATACTTGTTAAGAACATTGAACTGCTTCTGTGTATAAAATGCGCTATATAAATAAAATTGCATTGCATTGCATTGAATTGTATTATGATATTTCACCAAAACAACACACTAACTTGTCTCCTTCTGCCAGCTGCTGTATCTTGTAGGCCTCGGCCTCAGCGGGGCGTTTGACCGTGGCGATCAGCTCCTTCTCGGTGCGCTCAATCTCCCTGTCTTCGATGGTGATCTGTTTCTTCCTCTGGACCACCTCAATCTCAATCTCCTCCAGACGGATCTTCTGCTGCTCTTTGGCAGCCTGCAGCTGGTAAGCCAGCTCAGCCTCGGCTTTCTGTACGGGCGAGAGATCATTGGCACAGTCAGATGCCATCGCTTACACAGGTTTATGCTAAGGTTTGGTCATCTAGCAGCAAAAGTTTGATATGTATCCATAATACTGTGTGGTATGATTTCTAAATTCAGTCTTCTGAATTGTTCTTTCTATTGTACCCACATATCAGTATCCTGTATGCATTTTTACTTGAAAAAACAATAAACAAACTATTGAAAACAAAACAAAAAAAAAAAAAGTTTGACATGTATACAATTGCCTTTGTAATCAAAGTTTTTTTTAACGTGGTAAGGCCACTCTAAGTTGAGATTTGTTTTGCTCTTCCAGTAAGGAAAATACAACTGGGACAGTTATACCACAGAAATGAACCATGTAAGGTCAACATGCTAAAGTGGACATTTCTGGTTGGCTCTTGAAGATTAAAATCTCTTCATGCAGTGTTTACTTGGAGAGATCAAGGGGCCATGAGAAACCGTCTCACTGACCTTGGCATTCACTTCCTGGTTGAAACTGGCTTTCTGCAGCTCCAGCTCTCGTTTCGAATCAGCCATTTTGGTGTCGGCCAAGAACTTGACGTCCATCATCTCTTTCTTGCACTCTGCTTCCTAGGTGGAGAGAGGTAAACAAATCCTGTTCATCAACACATGAAGCTGCCCGTAGGAAATCCATCAGGGATAATAAAGTCCCTCAAGGTCTGACATGACTTAATTACATGCGAAAACACACTGGAAACGACAACTGTTGCAATTTTGTTTGTGGCCGGTGATGAAAACCTATACCTTCAAGGCCACGCATATACAGTAAATGGTATATGACTGAGACATCATAGCACCCACCATGTTTGATAGATTCTCAATGTTTCCTACTGTAAATGAGTCACCTGTGTAATGATGCATCTAATTATGACCAGAGCATATTTCTAGGGCGATTCCTGGGAGACTAAACCACCGAGACACTTGAAACTCGGTGGACAAATAGACCAAAGGGCTAATAAGGATTAAGGACTAATGCTTCACACACTCCTACCATCCTCTTACCCTTATGCCAGCATCCCTCTCCGCTTCAGCCACTCCAATGTCTGCATCTCGCTGCACGGCTGCGGTCTGGGTCTTCCCCAAAGAGCTGAGATAATCCAACTTGTCATAGACATCCTATGGAGAGAATGGTCACACACAGAGGGCCAGACGCAGTGAGGCATGGTATGTATAACAAAAGTCATTCAGGAATGATGTTCCTGAGTAATGACAAAATTGCCCAATTCTTAACACGGTTTCTTCAAATATCAGGGGCCATATCCACAAAGAATTTTATCGCAGTGCTAAGAAAACTCTCACGTAAATCGCACTAAAAGTAAATAAGAGTAACTAAGAGTCGTCTCTTAAAAGTTTTCCACAAAGCAGCTGAGACGTAGTTTTAATTAGGGAAAAAGGCAACTCTGATCATAATATCTGTTGCTATGATTGATACCAGCTCTCATGCTGGAGCCTCCTTGGTTTAAGAAATCCCCACATTTTATTTTCCGTTGATCTAAGTACACTTTGTGACTAAAGAAGAGTCAACATCTAAATAGAGAAAATAACAGAATTTTGTGGACACTTTTAAACAGGTGCTAATGGGTAGACGCTAGGCAGCAACAAAGGATTTAATGATCTACGCTAACCTGAAGCTAAAAACACTGCCATCAGACTAAGAACGCGGCTGGATGAACTGAAGAAAGGTACTACTCAATTGTTTAACTCAAGGGGAGGTGGAAAATTTGTAAATTGGCCAAAACGGTGGCATACCCCTTCAAGATTCTTTATGAATATGGGGAGTTTTAATGAGCACAACCAAAGAATAATACATTAAAGTGCTGTGACTAAAGTGCTTAATTTGTTTACTTTAGGTTTCACAATAATTTCCAGTCTGTGTTATCACCTCATTAACTACTGAGAGTGATAATGACTCAGTACTGTAATTCATTATTGATTTTATGCACAAGCAATTTTTCACATTTAGTATGATTTATCTCAGCTGACTCTGGGTGCTGTGATATTATTACATTATTACAGTTATTGTATGTGTGATCTGCTATACTGGACGACTGGAAACAAATAATCACATTCAAAATATTCACATTACTATTTTCAGGCACACACGTGACAATATTAAAAGAGTGAGGTCAACAACATTACCTTCCAGTGATCTCATACTGCCTGAAGAAATCACACGAGGAAATCACATGTGTGTGTGTGTGCTATTGTCAGTGAATATTATGCAATAAAGGATAGGAGTGACTCATCTGAGGCTGATGAATGGTTCTTGCATGGCACGGTATCATACTGACTGGCAATTAATGAATTAAGCCCAGATTAAGCGCTCTCTTTAACAAAAAAAAGAAGGAAAAAGAAAATAATCTTTATATTACTTTTGAATAATTAACAGAACTCACTTTGATGGTAAAGCTGAGAATTTCAATGCCCATCCGGCCTACATCTGGGGAGGCCACCTCTCGTACCAGCTGGGCAAACCTGTCTCTGTCCTGGTAGATTTGCTCCACGGTCAGAGTGCCTGGGAGAGGAGTAATATCACAAGCTCAGGCATGAGAGCCAAAATAGTCACAGTAATCAAAGCAACATCAACCAAATGATCAGTAAGAACTACAACACATGGTAATAATTACCCCTGATACATTCTAAGAAACCTCACCCAAAATGGAGCGTAGATGTCCTTCCAGAGTTTGCAAAACAACACTTTTCATCTCCGAGACTGTTTTCCCCAAGAACTGCTCACATGCCAAAGGCAGCAAGTCAGATTCCGTGATGACTTTGACCTATTAAAAAAATGTTGACTTTGGAGTTGGAGTTTTTGCCAAAGGTCCACATGTACAATGCCATCACACAGTTATTCAGGGCTTATTCACAGATATATAGATATTTTATAAACTGACATTTTTTATGCGTTTGGCTTCTCATTTGCACGTAAACGTAGTTTTAGCCACCTCAAATGGTTATTTTTTAAAACGCTGTTTTTTCAAGATTCCAGGGGATATGTGTAAACGCAATTAAAAAAAAAATAAACGGATAAAAAAATATCAATTTATAAGAATATAAGAACATACGTGTAAACAGGCCATACCACTCAATATACAGTATGTAAATACTCTATCACCAAACAAGCCTTTCAACTTCATTATCAATTAACGCATCAGTGCTATCAGTTAGATATAGCATTCTATTACCTTTGTGAATTGCACAACATGGTATTATTTAACAACACAATGACAGTTGAGCAACTGGAGAACTCAAGCTCATGTGATTCTACGAAAACATGCCGAGTTAATGGAAAATTCATGTTTACAGTTTAGCTTGTTATATTGCTGTCAAAACAAAATTTAACAAGGGGCGTGTTGCCAAATGCAATGGAATTTTACCATTAAAGTAATGATTCACCTCAGAGCAATCCCATCTAGCTGTGTTCACTGGACTGTTTTCTATGGTGTAGGCCTATGCATTTCTCTACCAATTCTAACTAAACATTTTTCTCATCATAGTGCATCACCTGCCATTTTTTGTAATTTGGACGTGTCTGAAAGACTAATTATGCACAAACATAACCACACATATCACTCTGCATTCTCTATTTTGTCATCTGATCATTCATCTAATCATTCATAACATTTTGAAAGCAAATCTATGGCACAGAAGTGAATTAAAGTCAGAAAATGCACAGTGTAGTAAATCTGAGAATAAAGGAACACCCTGCCGCGATAAAGAATAGCTTTGAGTCTGACTAAAAGCACACCTACCTGAGCAACCCCAGTGACAGTTATGGCTACCCCTTCAGCGGTCTCCACATCTTCGCATTTGGGTTGAAGGGTCATTATCTCTAGTGTAATCCTGAGAAGAAGGAAAAAACTAGTTCCGCGTCCATCTAGGCTACTATCTTTGGTTTAAGTGATTGACACAGAAGACAGTGGAAGATAACACACCATGACACTTTCACATTTCTGTCAGCCACATTGTCAGCTGTGTCCTATGTGGTATCGACGTGCTTATACACATGGACTATAATAGTACACTGACTGACCTTTGAGAATCAGAGATGAGACACCATGCCCAGGCCCAACCACCAACAACGTAAGTCTTCTCATTTGAGCAGCCACCTGGGAAAAGCTCAATTAACATTACAGGTACCAGGCACCGAGTCTTATGATTAGTAATATCGAATTTTAGTGACGTTCCCGAGCACACGCTATGCAAGATATATAGCTATCGTTAGCCAATAAGGTCTGCCATGGGAGATCCATGCCCATACATACATGCAAGTAACTGTGATTTGTAATGAAGTAAAATTAGCCTCATCTTAAACTAAAATACATTGTTTAAAGATTGTGCGCTAATGTCAAACGTAAACAAACGGCAGTGGCAAGGTGCCCTTAGCAAGATTAACATTCAATCATAACATCCCTTCCTAAAATCAGCCAACGAACATTAGAGACAGTTTTATTGCTAATATTGTAGCAGACATCAGGTAACGTTGACTAACATTAGCTACCACAGTCTTATTCTTAGTATTATACTAAAGATATAAAGTCAATCTGTCACACAGTTCGTGGGTGACAGATTGCAACTGCATTGAGAATCTACCACCACAATCATAACGTTGCTAAGTTAGCTAAAGCAAGCTAGCATAACATACTAACCCAGTTAACGTTAGTTCGCTGTAATGTTACACGCCCCTAACCATCCGGCGCCATTTAGATTGCTATGAGCAGTTATATCAATAAGAAACATAAACGCAATAGTAATTTAGCGATCTTAGGGTGCTAAGCGAAGTCCAAAGTAATTTGACAAACCCACAGGACAAATCAACCTAACGTTAGTTAGCAGGTAGTAGCAGGCTTGCTTAATATGCTAGCATTAAGTTAGCAACTCGTCTTGCTTGCCAACAGCAGAAAAAAATCTCTGAGATAATTTTACCTGAAACGACAAGGGCTTCATTTGGTCCAACAGTGAGACAGCTACCCATGTTTCGCTATACAAAGGTGCTCCAAATCCTGTAAACCTAAACAAATAATTTTCAAGGATAATGGAGACGTTTTCTGTTAGCACTACGTCTCTATGCGGATAACTGCAATCAGGGATCTACTACTTCACTCACGCAAGGAGGCCTCCTCCTCTTCCGCTAAGAGAGGATGGGCGAGGAAATGTTTATCAACATGGACCTGCCCAACCCATAGACAGGAAAAGAACCCAACCCAACCCTAGCGCCGAAATAGTCCGATAACTCACGATCATTTCATGTGTCATGTGAATTTAGGTTCGAGTCTACGCCTACGTCTTAGGCAAATAAATTAATCTCTGTTAATAATGTCCAGGCTATTAGATATTAGCGACATATCTCCAGAAATGAAAGTCAACTATCAGTTCCATTTCACGGAAAATGAACTTTTTGCAACGTTCATGGTAGGCTATAGTGTGATCATTCATGTCACACTAGGTCTGCCATTGCGTGGCAGTGGCGTTATGAACATGAAAAAAAGTCAAAGAATTGTCCATAACCGTGTAGACCTGACATCCTTTTCATGTGTCATAAGGCCTATTAGGTCTCCAGCTGGAAGATTGGTGTCAAGTGGCCATGACAGCCACTGCTCAGTGGCTTTGTTTGATAGGCATATTTTCATTTTGAAAAATAGGCCTATAAATCAAGTACATCTTGTAATGACTTGATTAGACCTATGCTTTGAATATTTTTTTCACATACATATGTGTGAAAGGTTGAACTAGTAGCCATCCTTCAAAAAAATCAGCTGTTAGTGAAGTGAAAAAAATGGGAGTCGAGTTGCTCTCTTCTGAATTGCTGTTTGTAAAAGGGGATGTCGCCGCCTACTGGTGAAAGTGTAGTGTGTCATTCAATAAGATTTTTTTAATCATATTTGTGAGGGAATACCTACAGTGTATACAGTAGGCCTATGTAGCCTATAATCTGTGACACTTGTCACAGCTATTCATTTTCAAGCAAGCTGGACATTGCTCGTGTCCTGCTTGCCGTTTTAATTTAGCAGACACTGTAGAGGCCCCCAACAAATAGCACAAGGAATTTAACAACAAATGTTGGTTTCCATTTCAAGCTAGTTTTCCTTGAACATCATAAAAATGATTGAAATTAAAGAATGAACCCATGATAAATTCACAACTGCTGAAACAGCATTATAAGGAATAAGAGCTGGGATAAGGGAACAACATTTGCTCAGTTGATATCAGTGTGTGTGTGTGTGTGTGTGTGTGTGTGTGTGTGTATGTGTGTGCGTGTGTGTTTTGTCATCATCATAATCATCATCACCTTCAACACCAATAATGCCTTAATCATTCATACAGTCATCATGGACACAAGCAACAATGCTGCTCATCTGTGTAGCTGAAATAAAGATGTCCAAGTGAAAATGTGAGCTCAGTATGTGTGTGTATGTGTAAAATATGCAGCCTAATTAAGCCTAAATGCTTGGATGTCAGCTTTTTCCTCCTAATCCTCTCAATATTTAATCTGCCAGCCAGTGGGTGAATCTGTATCCCACAAGCCAAAGCCTGTGCCATATTAATCCTGAATTTCTCCTTTCTCTTTGAACATGTGTCCTCCAGGCAAGGCATGAAAATAACCCCAATGCTCTTGAGAGACGAGGAACCTGACATGGCTTTGTTCTCTCGTGAAGCCCACATCTCGGTTCCTGGCGTGCCCTTGTGAAGCTGCTGCTTCTGGTGCCGTAGCACACATACAGACAGATGTCAGAGAAATCTTGAGGATAAAGATTTACCATAATTACTCTCTCAGTCCCAATAGCTGAGCCTGTACACAGCCTGCTCCACTACTACCACCACCACTTCAGCGGAACATTAACAACCAGCTGGGTGATGGCAGCAATTATCAAGTGCAACTCTATAATTACCATCCTGTCCACCGCCATCAGCTTCTCAGGCAGAGCAAGTGATTTCCTGAAGAAGAAGAGTTCCCATGAAGAACAGTCACAGGAGGTGTCATCTCATTCACTAAGATGCCTATGCTCTGTGCTAATACTGTGACTGTTGTATCAGAGATTCACTGCTGCATGTCTTCACTATCATTTTTTTTTTAAGTGTGCATGTCAGTTATCTAGGGCACACTGATATAACAGATGCGTTAACTGAGCCTGAAGGCCTTTTGCTGTTTTTTTCCTTTCAGGTGTAGCCCTCATGGGAAAGCTATGCGTGTACAGGGTTTTATGTAGGACAGAAGGGAATAGTAACACTGTGATTACATCTTAACTGTAAACAAGAGATCAAATAAACTTCATTCATAAAATGTTATTTAATATTATTTAATATTAATATTATATTATGTTGTATTATATTATACTGTATATTATTATATTACGTCTAAAAAGGATTATGTCAAGATTGGCCTCCAACAAGACTGCTTGTTTGGCGATTGATTGATTGGTGTGTGTGTGTGTGTGTGCGTGCGTGCGTGCATGTGTGCGTGTGTGTGTGTGTGTGTGTGTGTGTGTGTGATTTAACAAAAGCAAATAGCAGGACTTTCAGAAGGATTACATTATTGGTAGCCTGGAATTTACATCAGGGTCCTTACAGAAAACTACATTGTGGCGTGAACAAATAGTAATTAATGCAAGCAATACATTCATAATAAATGAAATGTATGGAGTTCAATAATACTCTCAGGTCCATGCAAAATTCATGTCTCCCCAGCATACAATGCACACTGTAGGCCTATCTCATGCAAGATATCGGTGGTTACAAAAAGAGCTGGGTTATCTTTAGTGAGTCATGTGTTTTCAAAAGCTCGCATTTCTGTCTTCCCTTTTATCAACAGTGCTTTGTTGTCTATATTTTCTTCAGTTCCCTGCTCATTATTGGACTTCCTGTCTAATCAGCAATTAGTAAGTAAGCGCTTACCATTAGGAAAGCCTTGATTGGAATATTTGGTTTCCCGGCCTAAATACTCACGGCCAGCTTTCATTGCTTTCACTCTAAAACTCTCACTGAGATTAGTCCCTGGAAGCACTCTCAAAATACTGCAGAAGAGAGCATGTTAGACTAGAAATCAATGATAAAATGTGCTTCCACTTCTTCTCAACAGGCATGCCAAGTCACTCATGTTTTTGTAGGACTGAGCAGTTTTTCTTTTGACCATTCTTTTGATGTTCTTTTGATATAGCCAAAGAAGATTGCACTTAAATAGCAAGTAGACCATTAGACTTCAGGTTACAATACTTCTGGTGCTTTTCGATCATTGGTTCTGAAAGTGGTTTGAAGGGTTCAGTGAAAATGCTTGTCACAAAATATGAACTTGTTTTATGTGGAGAAAAATGCCAAAGTATCAGTCAAAAAACATTTCCTTGGGCATTAATGTTAACTGCAAAAAAAAATTAATGTAATGTGAAGCAAACAAAGAGTCCTTTTCCAAAACGACATAAAAGCCATTTAAATGCCATTTTCGTGACTATTTTTCAAACATTTCAGGTAACATCGGAAAAATTGCAAATAGGTTAATGTTATCTGATTTGTCTTTACCCAATTTTGGAAAAGAGCAGAGTAGCCAAGGCCTAGAGGCTACATTTGACAAAAAAAAAAAAAAAAACTACAATCCTTTTAGAAAACCTGGTAACACTTTTCTTGACAGGTTCATTCATAACACATTCATAGCAAGTTAGCAACTGTTGTAAATTGTTCATAAAGCATTATTCATGACTGTTTCATAAGACATGACTCAACATTCATAACCTACCATTCATAAACATGGAAGACAGAATGGCAATAATGTGTCAAAATAAAAGTCTAATTGTCTCAAAGCAGCATTGCTGTTTTCATTTTAAGCCTGATCATGTCACATCTAAATATTTCATGAATATCGTATGAAGTCTACTTCAAATGTCACTTTACTATAAAGGTTGTGGAGTATTCATAATCACAGAAGCTATGAGTCTAACACTGAGATAAATTATATGGATATGACCCTGGGACACATTCCCATTTGAGCAGCATTACCACTTTTGGTTTAAATCTGTTATTTGACCTTGTCATATCAGAGTCAAGCAGGGTCCACAAATATTGGTCATCTCTATTAAGTTAACATCTCAATGTTAAACTCACATACAGTAAGTGATCATTGAAATGGGAAATCGTGACTAAATGACTGTGCTGTATTTGTAACATTCTGATACTCTGTGTGCTTATGTGAATTGTCTTTCCCTTCTGTTCCCAGTGAACATACGCAAGCACAAACGCACACAGGCATTAAAACCTTCATGATGAACTACCAACCTGTTTCATTACAAAAATGAATGTCAATTCATGCAGAATTATGGGTAGTCCATGGTATGGATGAAGCTGGGACATGTCTAATTGTATGCTAAATCACATCTAGAGGGTATAGTCTTATTTTCTTTTGAAGAAAATGCACCAAATGGCCATTCAACCTGTTTTTCCTTATGGGTCATGCACAAAAAATGTATCACCTGCCCACTTCCTTCATTTAGCCTGTATTCAATGCAAGACTATGCATTATGCAGGATATGACTTAGATTGGACTGATATTAATGAATGTTTTCTTACTACAA
>JASCQY010000477.1:7745611-7784391 GCA_030264315.1 Sardinella tawilis
ACCACCAGCCCCAACCACCACCACCGCCGCTGTGGTTCAGACGACTACTACAGCTGCGCCACTGGCCCCAACCACCAAACCAATCCTCTGAGACACTGCCTGAGCAGTGTGTGTATGGAGGGATTGACAGTCATGCACAGACACACAGACAAACATCTGCCCTGACGTGAATATACTACATGTGGGGGCATACATATACAGACTTTTCACGAGATTGCATGCAATTAAAGGTGGTCTAAATATTACTGTGAAAACTTTACACAGGTGGGGGCACGGGGATGGGGATGGGAATGGGAATGAGAGGAGGGCAGGGGCTCAGGGAAACAACAACCCTGACACAATACAGTAAAAAAACTGGCTTTTGTTAACCAAGGAGCGTTGGTTTTTTAAAGGAGAAGCACAAGGCCGCTGTTCTAACACTACGTGACGAGTTTGGTCAGTAGGGACACCAACGCTGACCTTTGGTGCTCGCCTGGCCTCAGCACTGCCGTGTCGTGAGAAGAGAGTGACACCTGCACCAGACACAGGGAAGGTGAGCAGCGCAGGTCATACGCACACACACACACACACACACACACAGACAGACAGACACACACACCGGTCAGGCTACTTTATGCACACAACATCCACAATACTTTATGTGGGAAAGAGATGTGAACTGTATGTTGAGAGAGGGATGCACCAGACAATGCTGAATCGGAAGCAGACAGTCACAGAAGAAACAGAATTCAATAAAAAAAGAAATAAAACAGAAAGCTTGAGTGTTAAACTTGTGGTCGACGTCATGAGAGTGCGAGAGTGAGATGTTGAAATGTCAGTCTCAGTGTGGAGGCCGGGAGAGAAGCGGGAAGAAAACAGCACGGGGCCGAGAGGCAGCAGCGAGCCGAGCCGAGCCGCTCTTCCACTCGCCCACGGCCCAGCGCCGCCCCCACACTCTCCTCTCCTCTCCTCTCTTCTCCTCTCCTCTCCGCGCCGTGACGAGCATGCCGTCCTTGTCTGAATTGTCCTCATTTGAACGTCACATCACATGGTGAAAGATCAATTATGGACTGCACATCGTTCAAGTCAACACTGGTGGGGAGCACAGAGAAATAAAACAAACAAAAAAAAAATAGAAAAAGAACACAACAGACGGAGAGAAAGATGGAGAGAAAGAGAGAGTGAAAAAAGAAAGAAAGAAAGAAAGAAAGAAAGAAAAGGGTCTGTTTTCAGAACTCCTTCCCAATCCCAGATGCAATTGAAATGGCAATGTGACAAACAGAAAAGCTTGAGAGTACACTGCAAACTTTCTATGTGCTCGCTTGTGCGTGTGCGCGAGTGTTTTCAGTGCTCGTTCCAAAAGCACACATCGCCAACTCCCCTATGGTGAAGCAGTCCATGGCAGGGCCGCACCAAAACAGCAGGCTGGACCCGAGTCGAGTGTAGAACATGGCGGCCGGAGGCAGACAGGAGGATGGTTCCACGCTCCTGTGCTTTATTGCATTGAGGGAACAGCCCTTAGATGTCCCTGCCAGAAAGGTGGGAAAAAGGGGGGGGAGGCAGGTCAGGTCTCCAAGGAGACACCCCGCCCCCTGCTGGCTTCAGTCTGACCCAAACTGGTATGTCACTCACACCCAGGTAAGTAAATAAATAAGTAATAAATAAACAAACAAACAAACAAACAACTCCTGACCGAAACGAAAAACCAACCCCCTTAAGATAGAAAAACAATGGTTCCTTGTTTTTTCTCTCACTCTCTTTCATTCTTTCATCAGTGAGGTGTTTGGTTTTTTTTTCTTATTTCCGATCAGTTATTTTTTAATTTTCTTCTTTTTTTTGGCAAAAAAAGAGAAATGACCTGTATAACGCACTGAGCATGCACATGCAGGCTGGGGACCCCGCAATCACAGTGATGTGCTACTCCATGCCGTTCCGCAGCATCTGATTGGCCGCGATGAGCATGACGCTGATGATGAAGGCCATGGCGAAGGCGCAGATGAGGCTCTTGCGCACGCACGTCTGCCGGTTGTTCTTCTTGGAATGGACTGTGGACAGGAGATAGAGAAACAAGCCGTCAGTTGGGTCTGTGGTGTCCTGAGTATGGCACTATCAACTAGTGGGAACAGTAAACGATACAGTGATTATTCTAATTGATTACTGTATTGTACAAAATTCTGCACCATTTCTGTCCATTCACTCAACACTGTACACAACAAATAATGTCTAATAAGACTACAATACTTATAGAACTTTTCAAGAGAGTTCATTTAGCTGTTCCCACAGGACTTCTGTTTAAACATGTGGAAGTGGCTTGGGAATTAAACTGAACGTTCAAGCATTGTTTTTAGTATTGTTTCTATAACTGTTTGTAACAAAAATGACCAAAAATGGTGCATGCATAATAATTTGGAATGCACTGTATATGTTCTATAGCAGTGACTGTCAAACTGGGGTACGAGTACGAGGGACTTGGATCATCCTAGGGAGTACGGAAAATAGTCTGGATTCTCATGGAGAACATAAAATAGATTGTGATGTGTGATTGGATTCTCAGATTAAACTGACATATAGATAAAGTACAGATACAGACTATACGTGGAAAAAATATCTTACATTCAAACTATCTACACTTCAATCCAACACCGGCAATAGATTATCATGTACCACATAGAATACGGGTGTTCACATTTTGTCAATGCATAGAATTATTCATTGTTAGAACATCTGTTGTTAGGATATCTGTTGTACTCACAATTAAACGTTTGGGAACCAATGTTCTGTAGTATGTCTACTTGTAAAATGAGGAACCAAAACTGTACTGTAACTGTATGTTATCTGTTGTTTTAATGTTTTTCTTAGGAGTCATCCAAATCATGTCCCCGTTTCCAATGTGGAGTTAGCTGAGGCGACAGCGTGCCATTGAGAAGAGAAAAGGGAGGTTATTAGGTGGAGCAGGGACACACGCAGTGAGACAGATTGCGTGCTCGCCTCACCCTCATAATGTCATTTTTTCCGCCTCGGTCCTCCTTCAGCAGGGAGTGCTGCTAGTCAGCTAGTCTCCCTCGCCTCCAGCCAATAGCTGGCCTGGATTTTGGCGTGGCCACACAGGTGCAGTGATGTCACGCTACTCGTTGCTCGATCCCTGGCACCCTTCTCCTGCTGAGCCCCCCACACCTCAGCCACCCCAAATATAAACACACACACACACACGCACGGACAGGGAAGACTTGCAGGATTTAATGCAAAGGAATCTGGAGATTTTTAGTCGCACGCTATGTCGGTCTGACGTTTTGTCAGTCGATCGGTTGGAAACCATTTTGCTTTTTTTAGTGATAGTAGTGTTTGCACACGACTTAGGCCTGTTTACCTTGTTTAACTATGTAGCTCCCCTTGCAGTTGAAGCTTTTTCTGTAACTTACATCAATGTCCTTAAATTCTCATCAATACGTTTGAGTACAAACTAAAGAATAGGAACCAGCGATGATCATTTTTGAAGACTTATGATGACAGACAGGGCAATATAGGCATTTTCATGAAGCTCATTCTACATCAGGTCAACACTGTCATCTTGCAAGCGCTGCATATTCGAAGAAGCCATAGGGGGAGCCAACAGAGCCTTCAGTCACCTCTAATGAGCCATTTGATTTTGCCATCAAATGGGACTAGAACTCTGGTCAGTTCAGATGGTAAAACAGCATACAATTGAGGAAACTGGAGCAGACTACTGGATTAATTACTTACAGGAACTAATTGGAAGCTAATTACACACCAGACACGGTTCACAAGGGCAGAGAAGTCACCCATGACTGTTTTTTTTTTTTTTTTTGCAGCTTATGTGAAATACTGGTTTCACAAGGAAAAGAATGACGAAAATAACACAGGGAGATAGCTTCCCTTTCAAATGAAATCAAAGCTTATGGATTGATGAGTGGCAACATCAATATTATTATAAATTAACCCTGTGTGGGAATTCGGCTACTGAGTTATTAGCTTTTAGCCTGTTGTATCAGCCGCTTATTTCTCTTCGTTCCATATAGCGTCTGAGCGTGATTTAGATTCGTTTGCTTTGCTGTCATTGACGGTGGGCAGATACTATCTGCTTAAAACCAATGGCTACTCTTTAGTCGTGGCTTCAACCAATCGCTACTGTTTGGCCGTGACGTGTAGTACGCACTGGAATGCATCGTTTGAATTCTCTGTTCGCTGATTTGTCCATCCGCCGGGGCAGCCAGAGCAAACGAAAGCGATTTGTTAGTTTCCTGACTATATGGTGAAGGCAAATGAAATTGGCCGGAACCAATAGGCAGCGCTAACCTGGCTAATTAGCTTTGCCTTTTCTCTAAAATAAAGGTTCTCTAAAGGTCAATCGTGATGCTCCACAGATTAAAGAGTTTAAAGTGAGGGCAAAAGATCTGGCACTTATGCTAATACTTCAGGAATACTTCTTTAGCAGCTTCCCATTGACCCTGGGCAGAAAACACCTCGTGGTCATAGTTCAGCCAGTCTAAGGTAGCGTGGTGAATAATTCATGCCAGGCACCGGGGCTTTGACAGATGGCATCTCTGAGCGTAGCCTCAGACATGGAGACATGCTGTATCTGGCGAGGTGACGATGGAGCGCACCTGGGGCGCTGTCAGTCGATGCGGAGGTCTCGCTCTTCCCAGCATGCTCTGGTGTCACCCTGTGCTCAAAACACATTGCTGATGTCATCAGCCAGCCTCTTTCCCTCTCTCCCTCACACCAAAGACATTTGGCTCGGGAAAATAAAATCCCTTTAATGTGTCGATGTCAGTGTAGCTCAAAGATATGGCAGTGTGGAGAATAACAAGCTAGCTTCCATGAATATTCAGAGACTGCTCTACAGCTTTGATAACCTGTAAGAGTATTTTAAATGAAAAGTTCAACAAAACAACAACAACAAAAAAACAGCATTTTCATCCACGGGAGCCATAAGGAAGTGATCAATCTCATCCACACCACAGCAGCACACCATTTAACGTTACCATCATCAAGGGGCTACTGAGCAATTCTTCGGCTCCCCCTGCGCTGACAAAGACAAAGCCATAAATATGAAAATGAGGCGAGCACCTTGAGGAGTCGTCATCAGCTTTTCTTCCCTCCTCCCCTTTTTTTATGGGCCCATAAAGCAGCTAAATAACCCACCTCCGTTTCCAGACTCACAACTCACCCCTGATGTGCGTGCGATCAGACTAAATGCATTCCAGCTCATAGAGGAGAGACTAATCCATAAAAACTCTGTGCCCTAACTGATTGTGGGACTGGGGACTGGGGACTGGGGTGGTGGGGGGGTAGGAAGGAGATAAAATGGCTGCCATGTTCAGGGGCGAGACTTTTCTTCTGAAACTAAATGCCACAGACCTGGAAACCCTGCTGTGGGCTTCACCTTTCCAGGTCTGGCTTTGTATAGTAGGTGCAGGAAAAAGGCCAAGGCACAGAGTCTGACTGCAGAGGAACAGGGGAGGCTCCACCTCTGGAGTCTGGCCACAGCTGATGTCCAGAAGAACCAGCACTCCCGCCACTTGTCCCAGCTGTGTTCAGGTGTTATTTATACACTCGGAACAAAGGTCCATGGGAGGACGGAGAAGTTGTACCATTCAGGCATCTTTAATGGCCTCTTCTACAAGGCAAAACAAACTCTGCACAGGGGATAATATCAATTAAGCGATGGCTATTAAATTGATTACTAGGAAACACAAACTGGTATGTGAGTAATTTTACAACAAGTCTCAGGTTTGCACATAAATCCAGACCATAATATTTTCTGTGTGATCATTTTTGATGCTGCCTGAAACTGAAAATTGAATGATAGTAAGCCTGTTGGCAGCACATAAATCCTTGAGTGTCATCTCTTATGTGAGGGTTGTTCTGCAAGTTCTGCAATTTCTGCATTCATGACTTTCAACAGATGCTTCATTTATGGCTTCGCGGAAAGGTTTATTTCTGCCGATAATGGTATTGGAGCATTTATTACCTCGACGTGGATAAACTGACAGCTGTTCAAACATGGTCCAATAACATCTCTGCTGTGATGTTATAACACGATAATATATGGTCACTAAATAAAATTATGTGTTTATGTTGAGTTTAACAATGTTTGATTTATAATTATGTCACTTCTGACAACATATTTCAGTTAAGACTGCTCTTGCATGTAAATAAGGCTATCAAAAACCAAATTAAATACCAAACTAGACCACAGAAGTCGTCATGTTTAAAAAACTGAGGAGAACTACATAGGCTACTGTAATTGTACTTGGGGTTTACCATAGCTTACCGATAACTGATTTAATGGACATCAATTTAACATGGGCAGATATCAAGACAGGTGTTAGCAAAAAACTTTGGAAATTTGGAACTACAGTATGTTAGAATAGCTGCAATGGATTGGCTCATTGGTGCGGTGAGGTTTTGTAAGAATAACACTGCATCAGAAATACATGAGATACAGTACAGTGTATCCTAGTCTTCCTCTGCCAATTATTAATGCCCAAGGAGGCTTGTAGTGTTTGACTGACTAGCAAATTTGGCAAAATACAGCCTTATTCATTCACTGGTCATAAATAGCCTGGATCCAAACACTAACCAGGGCTTAGAGCACATTTAAAAAAGTGTTTCTTCAAGGACACAGAACCTTCCGTAATATATAAAAACCAAACACATTATCTTTTCAAGATATCCCAAATATTAAACATTTTTGTTCATGTTTATAATAACAATTATTATTTTATGGACCTAAAACATGACAGGGAAGATAAGCTGGCATTTTGGGTTGATTACTTAAATCAGGGCAAAATGGCCTTGTGGAGATGATCATCTGCGTTTAAAAGAAAATTCAAATGAAGAAAAAACATTCAGATATATCGCAGAGATTACATTACACTTGAAAGGATCCATATCTCTTTGAACTGGAATACAAAAACCTCGAGGCTGTCAAAGGCTTTTGATCCTACGCAAAGCTGCAGACTTGCAATCATCGACGCAACTTGTCATAAGACGAGGCTGACTTCTCACTGATGAATGAGTGAAACTCGAGAAACGGTCATAGCGAGAATGAGAGTCGGCCAAGCCCACAGCGGTCATGCTGTTGGCTCTGCACCACCTACAGGACTTTGTAGAAATTATTCCATCACAACTGTTAATGCTGTAACGCTACTAGGTATAACTCACCAACAGATCCTTCAGAACATAGCACCAGTGACACCTGTCTCTCATGGGCAGACACAGTCACCTCCGATGGGCACACACACACACACACACACACACACACACACACACACACACACACACACACACAAACACTCACCTCCCTCAAACTCCGTCTGGCAGTTTCCAGAGTTCTCGTTGAGGCTTTCCTCTTCATTAATGATGATGTTCTCGATGTCCTTCATCGTGAGGTGGTCCCGGAAGGCGTGGAAGAGGATGTGCTTGAGCTCCTCCAGCGTTATCCTCTGCATGTCAAACTGCGCCATGGAAATGGGGGAAGGGAAGGGTGGTGGGGTGGGGTGGGGTGGGGTGGGGTGGGAAACACAACATAAAATTCATTCCTCTTGCAGACATTTGCACTGAAGTTTTTACCACACATTTCATCAGCTCATGGCCAAGAGTTCAGCGGAAAACAACTGTGATGACTAATTGGCCAGAGGAACTTAAGAGTAATCAGTCCAATCATTAAGACAGGAAGAGATTTTCTCCATATAGTGCTGAGAACTGAGAATTCAAACCAAACAGGAAATTACAAATAATTCATAAGGAATAACTTAAAAAACAAAACATATAACTAAATTCATAATATGCAACTGAATTGAACCACATTTAACAGGAGAGGCAATCATGTCAACACATTTGAATGGAGTACGGCCTCTTCACTGTGCCTTGTTCTTTTAGTCTTTCCGAAAAAAGACTTTCCCAGAGCACAAGTGTGCAAAGAAGGTTATTCTTGGATGCTCAGCAGCACAGAAGAGAAAGCATACATGATACATCCACTCTTTGTCAATCAACAAATAAAAAAAATCACCATTTGGAACAAAAAGATTAAATTTTTTCCGGAGGAGGAAATAAAAGCCTTGCATCCACTCCATGCTGCATATCATAGCACCTAATCATCCATTTTTGATGATCTGCTCTAAAGTAGATAATGACAGCAATAAAAAAAGGGTTGGCACTTAATAGACATTGATATAAATCAGATAATATAGAATGGACACAAAAGTGTGAGTTTCACAGCACACCTGCTGGAGCTGCATTCATAAAAATCATAAAATTCTTTGATCTTTTTTGCTACCAGCTACCAGAACCAGTCAATCAGTTCAAACGATGTTTACACAATCCAACTAATCTAACCTTTATTGACGGCACAACCCAGGGGCCAGATAAATTCAGATTATGACTCCACTGCATGGGTGCCACTCTACGTATGGCTCGACTTGAACACACCTGAAAGTCTGTTCCGCAGCAACACTTGCAACACTGCAGGGGAGGAGGGAAGAGAAAAAAACAGGACGGCAGCGCAAGTGCCTTCTTCAAGTGCCTTTTTGTGTGAAAACGCAACAGAACACTGCGACGGTTGGCAAGGCGATAAATCACGCGAGCAATAAAGAGGGACATATCACACCCACTCGCATGCATACTGCCGCCGTTACTCATCTTGCTATATCTCCCTTAAGCTGGCCACAGATGACACTTGTGTCTCCGGTCCAGACATTTATGTGACATCAACGGTATATAAACAGAACAATTTGTACACTAGAGGTGTTAGAATTTTTCCTTTGGAGTCACTGGGAGCTTTTTTTCATGGACAGTGTGTCAGAAGGAGCAGCAGTAACACAGTCACAGATTAGAATTAAGATGTCTATCAACTTCAAATAAACAGATCAAAAAGACTGTAGGCATTGATCAGTAGAGATACTGATGTGGGGGAAAAAAAAGGGAGAGAGCGATTGAGACTCGTCTAAACTGACAGACTTGAGTGCTTCACACAGAGAGAAAAAACAAACACCTGTGCTAACCTGTTATCACAGGGAGAGAGAGAGCTTCTATTTACCTCAGTGTGCTTCTGGACAGGTGGATTAAGAGGCTGCAGAGCCACTGTCTGGAAATGACCTTCAGTCAACCCAGCCCTCCAGCAGTGCTATCACTTGGGACCATTAGAAGAGGATAGAGGAGACTGTTGCCATGTAGGTGTGTGTGTGTGTGTGTGTGTGTGTGCATGTGTGTTTGTCTTTGTGTGTATGTGTGAGAGAGGGAGCCAGATTCAATGAGCAGCACCCTTGACAGATAACAAATTCCATTTTAGCCTCTCATTCTTCCACTCTGTGTCTTTTCTCTTCCCTTTTAAGAGTTTATTTAGAGGCGTAATGCGGCGGGCCAGGCTGACCTTCATGGCTGAGTGAGTGCTCAGGGGACTGAAGGTCAGCTCTGTCTCTGCTCTTTTCTACATGCAAGCCATTCAGCATCAGTTTCTCTCAGTGCCGCCATGCAAGGGACACAAGCATGATGGCAGCAAGAAGGGAAATGGGCAGAGAAGGATGATACATTGTATTTAAATTGTAATGGATTGTATTACAAAACAATATTTTTTATTAGACTACTGAACTTTATTTTAAGTATAAAAAAATATTTAAGAGAGCTACCAGAGAGCTACTGTAGACCAACCAAAAACATCCTCTAATCCTTTAAGCATCCGAGGATCTCCACAGCATCTGATAATCAATCCCCCACTGCACCCCATACTGCAGCACTGTACTGTAGCTCCTCAGTCTCTCCCCTGGCTGTGGTGTATGGGAGCCCCGACAGCTGGCGCTAAATTATATTAGCTTAATTGTTTTCCTGTAACTAGCTTTAGCCCTCTGATGCTGCTGGGCGCCTGTGCAGATTACAGCCCTGATTAGCACCCATGAAGCCTCTACTGCACCACTGGCAGCCTGGCATAGGCTAGTCAAGGTCAGACGCTAAGGCTGAGTCAAGAAGCACATACAGTACCAAGATAAAACATAATGTGCCCTGCAGTGTAGCGTGAATTACTTTTGAGGGGCGGCGGTGGTAGCGTACTGTAGCGATTGAGGAAGCTAGCTAGCTTGCTAGCAGTCTGAGAAGTTGTGGGTTTGAATCCTGGTTGCCAATATTGTGCCCTTGAGCAATGGGCACTTAACCCCAAGTTGCTGTAGGGGAGACTGGTCATGAAGAAATTGACAAATTTAAGTTGCTTTGAATGAAAGTGCACAAAAAATGCTTAAATGTAAATATCCATCATGAAATGTGAATGTAAATGCAGAAGAAAGAGCTGTGATTTAACTGCTGTCTGTGAGGATTCTCAGTCATGGAGTCTGGGTTTGGGGCAGAGAGAGAGAGAGAGATTAGAAGGGGAGGAATGGTGACCCTAATTGGGGTTGATTTTTGTGAGCTGGGACTCTGAGGCAGTGACATGTGGAGAGGCTGTGCGATTCAGCGAGCCTCGGCCGTGTCGAATCTGTCTGTAACACATCAGCTTTCTCCAATCTGCCAACGTCAGTTCCAGCGTGCACAGATGGAGGCTGGGGAATGAAGTCACTCACCAAGTCTAAATGTCAATAGAGACGCTCCGCAAAGTCGGCATCGCTCAGTCACATTCCTGGGGGCTGCCACCGAGCTCTGGGAGAGCGTTTGGATCAGCACTGATTGGCTCGAGCGACTCCGCATCAGCCGCACGAGAAATGGAACTGTTCAAAACTAACCAAGCAGAAAGGCAATAATCCTGGCTGACTCCCTTTCATATGACAGCAAGACCGTGCTATGTAACGATAGGGTGGGGTGGGGTGGGGGAGGTGTCACATCATCAGGCCCTCCAGGCAAGTGGCACGAGGCAGAAAGTGTGTTGGTCCTCATCGAACCTTCCCCCTAAAAAGAGTGAGAGGGTTCATCGACGGACACGGATTGCGGCCCATGTCAATCTGTTTAACAGCAATTAGCAACGCATTGACAGGATTTCTCCTGTCAGCCGGATGGGTTTAGTGATGGCCAGAGAGGCATTTCTGCTGGATCAGCGGCTCTCTGGACACCAAGAATTGTGCCCTGACTGACGGGGAAACTAACTGTCTAACTGTGGGATGGTAAGAAGGGAAAAGTGTCGGCAGGAAGAGAGGGTTATAAAGAACATATAGACTAGGTCTATACATAATCAGAAGGAATGGGAGAGAAAATGAGATGGTTTCACAATCATAAAACATCAACATAGTTCCACAATGGTCAACAGACAGGGTGCACTCTTTTTTTTTTTTTTAACAAATCTATGTTTAATACACATGTAATAACTCCCATATATCATATATATTCAATTTCAGTCTGTGCTACAAGTCCATGTAAACATACAAATATGTAATCGCGTATATTCATCTTTTATTCAGTCTATGCTGCAGGCAACACCCTCCTAAGCCACTGTGACATGCAGCACCGGGTCTAAGTGCATACCATACTATGCATAAAACATCTGCCAGAGAAAGGTCTGTTCAAGCTGTAAAATGTAGAGGTTCGATGCCATTCTGTGGCTACACCAACTATTCCATTTTGTTCCTACAGAAAAGTACAGCATGTTCCTGTTTGCGCTAATTGGCCACCGTGGGATGAGCACATAGGATGTGCCGAGAGAGCCTCCGGGAGGCTGTGCCGACAACAGATCAAAGGCCTTAAACTTTGGCACCGGCTGTGAGAACACCGTCAGTCAGGTTTCACTAGGCCTGATTGAAACAGCCTTCGCTTTGGACAGGACGCCATGAAATGCATCTAATCACTCGTACTGTACGTCCAGACAGACCCTGTCTGCGTTAGTCTCTCATCCTCAGACCAAAGTGCATTTCTGGACTGACAGAGTTATTTACTAAATCCTGCTGACAGATGCACTTAGCACCTGTGAGCACCTCAGGAAAAGAAGTGCGTCAAAATAAATTTTCCCAGTAAGCTGTGTGGGGCGTTTGGAGGGGGGGTGGTGGTGGTGGTGGGGTGTCCCTTTGGGAGTGCAATGCTGTTTTCCACCCCCAAAAGCGATTAAGCAGGTCTCACTGCATCACTGCCTCATCATCGGCAGGCTAAACCAAGCAAAACAGGAGTTTTAGAAGGTTACAAGAACACAAAACAAAAGCAAGTCTCTCAGGTACTGCCCCCTTGGAATACATTTTGATGCTTAATTCAAGCATATTGATGACAGCTGTTAGGTTTCAGGAAATATTATAATAAAACAGTTGGCATACGAGAGCGACTACAAGTCTATTTCAAATTATGC
Source organism: Sardinella tawilis (assembly GCA_030264315.1). Lineage (NCBI taxonomy): Eukaryota > Metazoa > Chordata > Actinopteri > Clupeiformes > Clupeidae > Sardinella > Sardinella tawilis. The sequence continues at coordinate 7,757,862 of JASCQY010000477.1, forward strand.
AGAAACGTATCCAGTTCCATGACATATCAATCTAATGGCAAAACTTAAAGATTTTGTAAGGTGTTTTGAAAGAAAAAAAACTTGTTCTTCAGTTGAAAAAGTGAATGTAAATGCCAAACTGCCCTTGACCAAATGTACAGTACTTTTCTTGCTATACAGTATTTTGGCACTGCTGTCCTCCCAATTCAGCACACTACCTTTCTTTTACACCCTAAATTTGTATTTCTATTGTAAATCGATATTCCCAGTATCCATCATACTATGCCATGGTGAAAGAAAAACAATCAATACAGTGATATTTCTTAGCACAATACACACTTCACACTGTTGTGAAACAAAGTATTGCCATCTTTATTTAGGTGTTTATCTAATATTATGCTATTAACTTGTTCATACATACATCTACATGTACCCTTTCGTTTCTGTACAACACAATATGGTACAGAACATTTTAACTGTATGACTGCAGTTTACAAAACAGTGCAGTATATGTATGTATGTATGTATGTATGTATGTATGTATGTATGTATGTATGTATGTATGTATGTTTGCACTGGAGAAGTAGAGGAGAATCAAATGGTAATAATTGATAATATCATTATACATGATAATATAACAAGATAATCTTGTGCTGTGGCCAAATATGTTGTACTGTCACATGTGTGGCAATTACTCCCCACCATTTACTAATCATTCGCTCTTTCCCACAATACCACCACCACACTGACTGTCCTTTAACATTACTCATAAAGGTTAGACTACAGCTATATTTATCTAGCTTTACAACCCAGGGTGTATGTAAGAGAGACAAGTCAATGTCCTTGTTTACACTGCAGCTCTGCAGTCACTGTATTGATCCCAATCTCTTAACAGCACATGAACATTCAGGGGAGGTGGTGGTGGTGGTGGTGGGGAGTGGAAGGGGTTGAAACGCGGTGGCTAATTTATGTTTGCATGTTGAGAGCTGGTGTCACACGTGAAGAGGACAGAAGATTCATAAAGGCTCAAGCAGTAGCGGGCACAAATAATTTTTGGAAGGTATGACAAAGGGAACGGAGACTTGGCAGCTATAAAGCCATCACGCCTGTTGAGGTGTTGACAGGCGCAGGCTTTCCTGGCCGTCAGCCACGCCGTGATGTATAGGCGACCGAACTTGCACACTCAGGGGGCTCCGAGTTAAATAATCCATAGCCGGCTATTAGTCAAAAATATCTCTGTCAGGCCCGGAAGTTTCGGCTTGGCAGAGCGATATGTTCTCGCACTGCGTGCGTTCCCTTTGCGCTCGTGTTATTGGGAGTGAAGGATGAGAGGGAGGGAGGGAGGGAGGGATGGATAGGGAGAGGGAGGAGAGGAAATTGACTGGACAGATGGTTTGTGTCAGTGTCATTATGGGAATGACAAGAGCGTTGCGCTTTAAAAGGTGTCCAGATGTGTTCATCAGTGTGAGTGCTTGCAGACTTCCAGACCACCACTCCTTCCCCATCAATATAACCTTTGCCTCGGTGGCTTCGCTTCGCTCGGCCAAATATTGGTGACGGCGAGGCGAGGCGATGGTGGCCGACAAACCCGATGAATCATCTGGTCTGGTAGATGGCTGATTAAACTGACCTTTGCTTTTGTATTACGAGTTGTGACACTGACCTTTTGGTCGGGCCATCTGTCACATGCATCCAAGGCTATGATGAGCAGCACAGTAATCAGCTCTGATGACCCGCAGTGTGATCTACATATTCAACCATTAGCCTTAATCATGAGCAAGAATGATAACCAGCTAATAACACTACAGTTGCCAATCCTTAATAGTGTCTCTTTAATAGTGTCTCTATCTGGGGTCTCTGTGTGTGCGTGCAGTACAGTCAGCCACTATCCATGTCCTAGAGCTTAAAACATGGCAATTTATCCTAGTGTTGTACAGCAGACAAAGCAGGCAGATTAGCCTAACCAGTCAAGATGGAATGTGTGTGTGTTTTATATTTTAAAAAAAAGTAAAACTTTTAGCCAAAGAAGCTTTGCATAATCCACAGCAGAGGACCTCAGGTGCCAGTGTGTGTGTGTGTATGTGTGTGTACTGTATGTGTGTGAGTGTGTGCGCTTGAGAGAGACGGTGCCTGGGTCAAAACAGCCATCAAGAATGCAGTTTCCCTTCAAATGGCTCCACCATTTTAACCACAACAGCGTTACATCTCACATTAGCAGTCAATTACAGCCGCGCGATTAATCAGGTAAAAAGCGCCCATTAGCCCCGGGGCACCCAGGGGATGGCCGGCCTGTCCTGGGGATCAGGACTGTGTCGTTTGTAAACGTCAGTGGCTCCCTGCAGGCTAGGTGCTGGGCTAGGCTACTACGTGTGTGTGTGTGTGTGTGTGTGTGTGTGTGGTGTTGGTGCACTGGGAGAGAGTGCTCTGCTCAGGCTGTTCTGAGCATCTAAGGCTCTGAGTAAAGCCGGGGAGATCCAAGGCTACTTCGCCTTTATGTCTCTCCTGTTTTTTTTTTCTCTCTTCTCTCCCTCTGAAGGATCTCATGTACACGCACATCACATACCCACTTACTCACAAATACAGACACACACACGCGCGCACACATACAGACACACGCACACACACTGACATACACACAAGGGTCTGCATTGTCCTCATGTTAGCAGGGGGTTCAGTGAGTTCTCTCTCTTTCTTTTTCTCCATCACACACACACCCACACACACCAACACACACACATCAACTCTCACATACACTCACTCACTCACTCCCTCCCTGTGCCCCATTTCCATATCTGAAATTGAAATCAGCTCCATGGAAACATCTCTCTTCTCCGTGCTTGTTGCTTTCACATATGCACACACACCTCTTCTCAGGCCATACCATAATGCTTCATCCAGAACACACGCAGCCCGCTCACACACACGCAGGCATGAACCGAAGTCACTGTAACACGCCACACATGCAACCAGCAAAAGAAAAAAAAGGAAACACAATCCTCTGCCACTTTACTCATTCAGCAATAAGAGAATGCGCTGCGTTACTGTATCTACTGCATCAGCTAGGCCCAAAGATCAATGATTACTTAACATGGGTTCTGATTCTGATTGAGTGAGCAGGGGGTCAGCGTAACAACAATGAGGAGGACAGTGATGGCTGCATCTATACAGTAATTTATACAATTAGTGGCCGCTCTTGCAATGATCTGTCAGGGAGCCTTGTGACGGTTAGTGACAGATACAGCCGCCGATAGACGACACCAATAGAGCATCTCCGCCAACAGCCTAGAGTAAAGCTGAACAAACGGAATCCACGACAGGGAATCGACTTTTTTCAGAGCACAGGATCAGGCAAGTGTGGCCAAGTACAGTATGTCATTCTCAGCCCAAACGGAAGCCCAAATTGTGAAAGATTCTTTAGGATGATATTTTTTAGTATTTCGTGGAAAATCGTGATTATGCAGTTGTTGAATGTGCAATAAGATTGGAGAACGTGATTAGATGTGATTTGAGAATCTGTTCTTCGCTTGTCTCACTGATGCTGCTGCTGTCGCAATCGGCCCCTTCTGCTGCTCAGCTTCTCCACCAAGCTGACAAAAAGAAGCCTGTTTAAAGTAATTACACTAGAAAATGGAATAGTGCTGAGATCAAGATGTTCACTACCTTTAAGAACAAGACAGCACAGTACAAACCAATTAAAGATGCTCCTGCAGAGTGATCCACTGATATGTAGGAAGGTGTGTGATTATGTGTGAGTGTGTGAGAGAGCGTGTGTGTATGCATGTAAGAGGCAGGGACAGAGCGAGAGAGAAGAGACAGAGAGAAAGAGAGAGAGAGAGAGAGAGAGAGAGAGAGAGAGAGAGAGAGAGAGAGAGAGAGAGCAGAGTGCTGTTTGTACTTTAATTTGTGGCAGAGGCCCTTTCCTTGATTGACAGCTCAAGGGAAGACGAGTGCAGAGAGAGGGGGAGGCTTCCCAGCATCGAGGCAGACTGGCATAGCCAAACAGGTCTTAATGAAATGAAATATTACAAGGTAGTCAAGGTGACTTGCATATAATTAAACCTATGGTGCGCCGCTGAGAACACCCATGTCATGTGGGAGAGGTGGGAAGAGAGCAGAGCACAGAGAAAGAGAGAGAGAGTGAGAGAGTGAGAGAAAGAGTGAGTGAAAGAGAGAGAGAGAGAAGGAGAGAGAGAAAGAGGGAGAGAGCAGAGATTAATTTCTTCAGGGTGACGCTGGTAAAAGAACATTTCCAAGGTCCCTCTGTGATGTAACTCATGCATTTTGATGGCAATGAAATTTGCCGGGGATAGATGTTATTTCAAAAGGTTGTGTGATACATAAACTGTCAGGAAGGGAATCCTATTACATCATGAATCTCTCACCCAGCACAATGCTTTTACGGCATATCACATGGTAGAGAGTGGAGATGTATGCTGTTCTATTCCCAACATTACTTCAAAAACTCCATAAAGTAACTCATATTAAGTAGGCCTACCTTCAGTATCTCTTCTCTAGTGGATTTAACTTCAGCTTGATTAAGCTAGGCAATATCAGTTAATTGCCTATATCTCCCTCTGAAGCTGAGTCACTGTGTATTCTATAGAGATCTGACCATGTCCCTGAACTTGATGCAAAAAAAAAAATCTACAGTTTAAAGTGTCAGTCAAGAGACTACGGCCAGTAAAACTGACAACAGAGAGAGCCGCTGCCTAAGGCAGAACAAAGACAGGCGGACAGAGACAGTGTGATACAGATACAGTGGTGTCAGATCTCAGTGATCACTGCCCAATCACAGACATAAGACAGCAGATGCAGGGGCAGAACTAGCTGATGAGAAACTCCAAACACAGCCCAGACACAAAGCAGCAATTTTTCAAAAACTGTCCAAGTTCATAAGAAGTTTGGCCCAATCTATTGCAACCTCCCAAAGCTGGGATGAGAACACACATTTCCAGAAGGTTCTTCTTCAGTGCATTCTGTGAAATTGTTAAAGTAAGTTTTCTTCAACATTCAGACACGCTCAGTTTCTTACGTAATGGCAAATTTCACACAAATCTAAATAACAAAAACACTGAAGAATACGGCAAACAAACCGGGCTCATTATGCTGGAGAATGAACCATCTCTTCATTTAGTTACACTGGTTAGCTATGCCCTCCAATAGCACTTAATCACAGGCTGAAAAGAATTTAAATTGATTGCACCAATTAAAGGCCCAGCTAATTGTAAAAAATTACACAAAATATTTAAGCGAGACAGTGAGGCGTGCGGCGATTAAAAAAGCAGCTTCTCTGTCTAAGAAAAAACCTTTTTGAAATGAAATCAAATACTTTAGCTGCCAAACTGAAATAAAATGGCCACTATAGCAGTTGAAGAGCACTCATGTTCTAGAGCCAGAGGTATCAGTTCTTTACTCCAAAATAGAACCGCATCCTCCTCAGAACAATAACGAGGAATGGAGTTTCACACTTTATATCTGACAGCCACAACAGCTACTCTGTAAATGATCTCTGATCAACATTTTAAGTGTACTTGGTGATCATTGCCACTTGACGAGCACTGTCTCGACTGCATTAGCCCGGAAACAAGGACGAGGGGATGACCGGTCAGCTGTGATACTAAAATTCCCCCACCTATGCTTTCAAATCTGTTTTGAGCACAGAGGGTACGACAGCCCGCTGATAACCTATAGCACACACACCCCTATTGCCATGAGGTGAGCAACTGGCCCTGATCAAAGACACTAATCCCCCATTCTCAACCCACAACAATTCACCTACTCTCCTATAATACATAAGATTCACTAACAGTGAATGCCATAGCAGAGGACACCTTGCACTTTCCACTGACACACTTGTCCCTAACAGTATGATCGGCCCCAAGTTGTAACATATGCAAATATGTGCATTTTCATATGCAAATTGTGTTGATGGTAAAATAATAATAAAATGTATTCAATCAAAATGATTCGAGAGAGGTACATGTTATGTTTTACACTACAGAAAGTTGTCTGATATTTGTGAGTATGAACAACACTGAGACACCTGCTTGAACCACAAAAACTTGCTCTAACAAGACAATGCAAAGTGTGAAATTTGAATTCAAATCAACAGATGGCATGTCAACAACACATGCCTTTGTATATTAAGAGCAAAGTTTCTTGCTTCGTTTTTTCTCCCTTTCCACCATTGCTGAAAGCAAAAGTGGAGGTTTCAACTAAATTCAATAATCCTGTCACATGAATCCGACATCTCTGTAGGCAGCAAACACACTGTAGACATACCGTGAAGATAATTCATATTTGGTCTCGTTGGGTTGGCACTAGCATCTCTTTCTGAGAAATAATAACCACAACCGACAGTCTTATGTGACTTGCAGTTAGTCATGTTGTTTTATCAAGTGCTTGTCGTAGTCATAAGGGTACAGCTTGGCCTAATTTGCAATAACCTCTAATGTCTTACTCAAAGCCTCCCCAAACAGTGTCAACAAACAACAGCACGTCCCCAGATGACAAGCATGGCACAGCTTCTCACATCGGTTCTGGGGTGGAATTTAAGCAAGATGCTTTTGTGCCAAATTACATTAACTCAACTCAAGGCCACAGCAGAGGTACATTGTTGAAGGGCTTCTACTTCGTTCATATTCACACCCTGATCACACACACGCTGTAGCCTGTCCCCTGTCCTGTGGTGAACTCTTCTGTCGATCCCACAGGTCTTTGTAATATTCTCTCTCTCCCTCTCTCTCTCTTCCTCCCCCCTCTCTAGTATGGATGGATTAAGAAAACATCTATAGGGCTAATCTTATTCATAGAACCCTCACCAATCTGTCATTATAATGAGGTACAAACATGATAACATAGACAAGATCCTGACCAAGTGGTCTACCCAGCACCAGTCTGTCTCTTAGTCTAATCTACTGTATTAATCGCGCCCACACAAAAACAATGCAACAAATTAATCTCAAACCAATGAATGAGGTTCTATTTCTCTGGTCATGCAAGACCCTGTCACCCTGCAGGCCCCGAGACTTGAACCCCTCCGCCCCCATTAGCACCGCTGTTAATCCGGCCCGACTTCTGGATTTAGCTAATAAGACAATGATGCATTGGCCTGTGATATCATATGTGACTTACGCAGACACTTCACAAGTAACCCGTGCCTTTTGAGTCCTTCATTACATTGCCAAGGCCTCAAGGTTAATCTTGAACAACTGACCACAAAAGCGAGTGTGATTAAAACGGCTAGCGAGTCGAGGTCACGTGACTGTCCCAACAGGTCAGGGGAGTGCAACCCCCGTTTCTCATCCCTCGAACAAAAATCATTTAAACTTCATGAATTATTCATCTCACTCCCCTGATTCAATAATGGCCAGAACAAAAGGCCTCGACAAAGGGGACTGGACATAAGAGATGAATGGATGGGATTTGATGAAGTCCCAGCCCTTGTGCTTTGAGTGGTGACTGATTTTTTTTTTTTTTCCCTCTTGCCGTAGAAAACATAATAATGGAGTGATGACAGTATATCGCCAGGGATCGATACTTCAAGCGCAAACAAGTCTTTCTCCTCGGAGAAAACGACAGGCGAGTTAAATGATTGGCCGGGAGAGGCTGCGCTAGGGCCGAGGTGCGACCTTAATGTGCTACATCAGAGGATCCTGTGAGAAAGCAGCGAGAGCACGGAGCAATTAATGCGCTAAATTAAAACGCCTTGTGGAAACACCCTGAATCAGATGGCTGGATTTCACAGGACTATCACAATTGCACACAATTATACACACTTTCACACACACACACACACACACACACACACACACACACACACCAGTAGAGCAAAGCGCTGTGAAATTACATTAGATAATCTAATAATGTAAGAGAATAAAACCAAATTATCATACATTTCTCACTGGGCTACGCTATAGCTGCAGAATAAGCCCTTATTGAATGTTATCTGCAGGTGTGTGGTCTGACTCACCACAGCAGCTCACACATTTAAAAGTGTGGACCGGTGATGACGTGTGTGTGTGTGTGTGTGTGTGTCCTTATAAATACCACACAGGTTGGCGGCGGTGACCTTCACATGACCTCTGTTTGACCCTCTGATGATCAGAGGCTAGCCAAGCTGTGGCTTTCGAGCTTCCAGCTAGCCTAGCCGTGCTGGGCTATCACTCCATCTGCAGCAAGGCACAGCGGCTCAAAGAGCCCTCAGAAGTAGGCTTCAGAGCATCTCCCCCTGCCTGACAGTGTGACTAGCTCTCACACACACACACACACACACAGACACGCATACACACACACACACAAATACGCATACACACATACACACACTCACAGATGCATACACACACACACACACACACACAAACACACACACGCACGCATACACTCACACACACATGCCACCAATATCGGCATTGGTGCAGGTAGCTTTACAAGTAGACAAATTTCCTTTTCTATGAGAGAGATTCTATGCGCATATTTCAGTAAAGGGAGCGTGCTGGAATGCTTAGTCCAAAATTGAATTTCATATTCTTTGCATGCACTTCAATCCCAAACGGCACACAGTCATATTGATTCGCAAAACCATTTAAATGTGCACATGTGCTGTCACTCTTCTTAAAGCAACGAATGACTCAAGCCCAAGTCAAAAATTCAAGGAATAAAAGGATGTCCGTTTTGAATTAAAGATAGACTGAGGAGAACCTGAGCGGATTGAAAGGTCCGTGAACCTAAAAGCTCCCTGGGCTGTTTATACAAATCATTTCAAAACATCAAATGGGAGTTTAAACTTTGCAAAGAAAAAGACCACTTCTCCATACAGCTGCTGAAAATCCCCAATTTTTATTTTTTTTTTGTTGAAGCTGTCTTGAAATGATTCCTTCCAAATCCATCTAAAATGTTATGGGTTTGAATGAAATTTCTTCCATTAGATAAATATACCACATAAGTTTTCATAGCAACCCTTCCGTAGCTTTTATATCAGTCATGTCCTGAAGACTATCCCAATGTGTATTTCATAAGTTTGTGAGTCAGAGAGCAATGACCAAACTGCAGGATTCACAGAAATCTTAGATAAAAGGCATCAACCCATACTTTAATACAATTAACACTAAGTAATCTTCAGTACAGACACAGTTTCAGTCTACTGCTTAGTGGAAGTCTGGAATGGATTTTCCCTTTCATGTTAAGCATATAATACTATGGAATCACAGCACAATTTTATTTCGCAGGGCTAATATGTGCTTTCTGTTGCAGCTGCTGGAGTTGGCTAGTGTGATCCATAACCAGTGCAATAAACTGATATGCGTTTGATATTACTAGTATTCTGCCCCTTCAGATGCTAAAACTTATTATAATTTTGTGCATGCATGTTTTTGTTATAATAACACACCACTATGGTCATCCTGTGGCTACTGTGTGAGATTTAGTGAAGAAAACAAACTGCTCCTCAGAAATTCAGTGTGGGACTGCTGTGTCAGTCAGATTTCTTCTTAAGCAGTGGATGTCCTTGTGTCTAACAGTAGCCCACACCAGAGAGCCAGAGAAGCAATATCTACTTCTGAATGTCTCAGAGCTGCTTACAATTAAAGACAGCTTGTACAAGCTCTACAGTGAACAAAAGCCTCCATGTACATTGTTTCCTTGACATGTCAACAACCTGACCGATTTTCAGAAAACAGGATTACTGTATACAACATTTTATACAACCCTGACATCTCAGGATTTCAAGATATGTCCGTTTCCCTCTATCAAATTTAGGCATTAAGATGTGCTTAATATCACCTCCATCTGGCCCAACTTTGACCTATTAATCATTCTTGTTCTCCAGTGAAAGCATACAGTAGGTAATCAGATTTCAGTTATTACCACCTAAAACCAGAGCCCTTCTCAAAGTCAAAGAGTCCCTAAAACATTCATTCATGTTAACTCTTCTGTACTCCTTTGACTGATTAACTTTTATCTCCTCCCGGGCTTTTATCATTCTAGTGCTGTAATTTTCTGCAGTTCTTCATTTCCCATGCCTTCTCCTCAGTCTGTCCTTGGTCCCTTTTATTTCTTATGACATTGCACTTCACAATTAATTGCATTGATCCTCACTCTCCTTTGCAATTCGCGTCACCTTCTATTAAGTACTCTGTTTACCGCGTTGTTCAAAAGTTCTCAACTTGTTAGTATTCAGGAGGAAACTCGCGTTCATCATCGCGGCATTCATATTTGATTCACGTTGGAAGAATCCACTCTCATTAGATCTGTCATCCGTGCATCATGCCTTGCTCTAAATGGCAAATGCATGTGCGTTGGAGACAGCCTGTCTCCTCTCATTGCCAGCCCTCTCCATTCCATTTATCACACCTCATGTAGCACAGCCTCCCAATCATGCAACATGTCTTCTCGAGCCATAATGTTGATCAGATCGGCATTATCTGATAACTTGCAAAGTAAGTGGAAGTAATCTTGTAACATTACTACTGATTAACTGGTTATTTATAATCGTGTCATTGCCTGTAGAGCTGCCCAAGATGCAATACTGTAGAGGCTGACTGAGTTGTGAATCAGCCTGTGGTGTGTACTGAGAGCTGGATGTAAACTGTGGTGTGGTAAACATATAAAACATGTTCAAACACACTAATAATTTATGGCGTCAGCTCCACACACATGATCATGCCACTGTGCATTTGCTCTGCCCAGAGCACTGTGGTCTTTGCTTTTTAGTCTAGTGTGAAAAATGTTAAAAGCCAGTAGGCCTACATCTGAGATGAACATGGCATATGGCTCATTTACGCTTGCATTGAAGGAGTGTTCCCTGAAACAATACAACCACCAAGAGGTAAAATCTGACAATTAGCTTGAATTCTGTTCAAATTTGTACTTGCAAAGGGGATTTTACAGCGGCACAGGCCTGCTCTTTTGTCCAGCGTTCAATCAGGGTGGAATTTGTGAGGGATGCTCCTTTAAGGATAGAAGAAGCCAAGCTGTTAGAAACAGTCGGCTGTGTTTTGTCAAAGCCTCAATTTAGCGTGCGCCTTCATCACTCTTTTCAGGGAGCTGTCAATTTTCTCAACAAAATATTTCCACTGGCTAGGACATGCCAAAGCACCATCAATCACCCATCCGTTCTCTCGTGCTCAGCTAAAACTAAAACAAATCCAGTTAAGTATACTGTACAGTACAGTGGTAAAGTTGTAGCCTAAATGAAATGTTGGCAAAATACTGGTGAAAAACCAACCGAGCACATTTATTTGCATACCAAGTATACTGTATGTACACACACATAGTACTCTCTGCTTAAATCCACCTTCAAGATGTTTTCACCCTTGCAGGTGTAGTCAGTCATATGTGATAAGGGACTCAGCGTTTGGTCTCAGAGCCCACTAAAAATGCATGGCACATGTTCACGTTTCACGGCCACTGTTCTCCAGAGCGAGTACAATTTTCATGAAAATCAAAATCCAGCCGGGAGAGACGGAGGAAGCTCGTAAATATTTAATTAGGCAAACGTATCCGAGTCAAACGTGTGCCTTCCTTCGAGCAACAGCCTCGCGGTGTTTCATTTTCAACCAAAAACAGATTTCTAACCCCGTCTTCTGTACTCCTGAGCAGCCAGACACCCTCCTCTGCAGCACACAGCCCAGGGTGACTCATTATACATCATTTGTTAAATATTTCAGAAACTGTAATAGTCCAGCAAAACTTCATGCATAAACGATACGGTGGCAATTTCCATTCTCATATCACTAGGACACGGGCATAAGTCTTAAGCGAACAGAGAAGAAGGTGAGAAATGAAGAGTGCGAACTGTGTTAGAGGGAGGGCAGCGGATTTCCACCACATGCTGTATGTTTACTCTGGGCTACACTGGAATGTGCCTTACCGGACACATTCTTTGAAATAAGTCAAACCTTTCCATGAATAAATAATATTTCCTGTTATGTTAAGCAACTTTAAATGAACAGAGGCAGAAATATCCGCAAACATTTTCACAAAAATGTTTGTAAAATATATATATATTTTCCCTGAGGCAGAGGAATGTCTCTGGACAAGTGGAAGGTGGAGAGGTGGCATGAAATCACCAGATGATCGACAGAGCAAAATATCAACAGCAAAAGATCTTTTTTTTTATTTTTTTTTTGTTCTGCCTCTACCCCGTCAAAGCTTTATAATGACGGAGTGACAGCTTCTCCTGGACTAGTTGTTTTGCTCCATCATTACGGGTGAGCATCTCGTGATGAAACTCACCATCTCATTAGCCAGATGCAGCGTGTTCTCCCACACCCGGTCTGATTAATAAAAGTGACACAGAGATATAATTAACGCATTGAGATGCCGAGCATTGGTCCACTATGCTGAGCGTTTCATGGGCAGATTTTTGGTCGTGCAACAGTGGACAAATGGTCTGACTGGAGCAGGAGGGGAGAGTGGGAGGAAGACAGAATGAGAGAATGAGAGAGAATGAGGGGGAGAGAGAGAGAGAGAAGAGAGGGGAAATAATGAGAGAAGGTGAGGTTGAATGAAATGAGAAGCTGTAGCCTAAAACACCCTCTTCTACAGTACCATAAAGTATACGAATATACCTGTACTTCATAGTAGATTACTTTTTTCATATGGTAGACACCATGTTTAATTTTGATCATAGACCAAACAGAGAAAAGCGTTTCTCACATATCTGACTATCTAGGAGTACACTCATCATAAATATTTCCATTACAAGACAGAAGTGACTATAGAAGCAAAAGATATACATTTTGTGTGATTTTTCTGTGTGTACTAATATACTATGTACAGTACTTAGATTTTGCCACTAACAATGAGGGAAAAAGTGAAACAGGTTGTTTGGGGTCCTAGAGAATGAAAAAAAATGGCAAAAATCTATATGAATCATTCCTACAATTCCCGGTCAGTCTGTGCTAAAATGCTATGCCAGTGGATTATGGGAGAGGAACGAGTTAAAGGAGTTATCCGGAGTGAATTAAACCAAAGCCCTGTTGCCTGAGGCTGCCGAGTGCTGTCGATAGGTATCAGAACAACAGCAGTAGGTACAACATAGACCGAATTCGCGAACTGGCCGCTACCGTTTACTGATTAGGGCATATGAAAACGAAACAGAAATGCCCTAATCAGTTAGCGGTAGCGGGCAGTTGTACCTACTGCTGTCGCTCTGATACCTATCGAGAGCACTCGACAGCCTCAGACAACAGGGCTTTGGTATGATTCACTCCGGACAACTCCTTTAATCTCCTCTCTGGGATGCATGTACTGTACAGTATGGATGGAGGACACTGCATCAAGCGAAACACGGCATCAAGTGCCACTGGTGCCATTATCCACACACATAGACTATTAGGCAGCCTTCGAGCACACACACACACACACACACACACACACGAACACACACACACACACACACACACACATTTGAATTCTTTTATTTGAACCCACAATTTAGAATATATACACAGGATCCAAATAATTGTCAGAGGCAACACACAGGAAATCATGGGTACAAATAGCATCGCCTAGCACACACACACACGAACACACACACAAACACACACACACACACACACACACACACACACACAGTCGCTCCTGAAACAACACAGGCAGAAGCTTTGGAGAAACACACAAAGGAGAGAGCGAGAATCTGAAAACAACTCCACCGGGATAAAGGCACCATTCCTGCCTCCCCCCCCAAAAAAAAAAAAAAAAAAAAAATCTACCCCATGGTAAACTCAAAATGGCAGGGAGCCCATGGGTGCCGACTCTGTACTGCGCCCCTGCCTGAGGTCACGGCTTCAGCTAGCATGGCAGTGGCCGCATTAATAACTTAACGGGTGAGTCAGGGCCGCCGCACCGCCCTGCACTATTCGCGGCCCTCCCCCTGGCAAACGGGGGGGCGCAACGAGATGAGATGGAAGCCGGCTGACAGGCCTCGTCACAGACAGAATAAATACTTAACAGCGGTGTCCTCTTAGAGGCTCGCCGAGGCCCGCCGTAATTTATAAAACATAATTAAACCCTCGGCTGGCAGGTTTTTGGAAGCTGCGCCTTCCTGCTGATGCATCAAGAGCTCACGGGCTACGAGCTCCAGGCTTCGAGATCGTTTAAAGCAGCCACTTCGGCAGCACGGATGTCGCACGTCCGCATGTAAACATGTTCGTTAGTCATAAGACGTGTTGGCTTCACATTTTGAGATACAAAAGGGGGGGCATATCTGTGATTGTCTTGGGTGTGTTGATTATTTCTGCTGGGTGTCTGCTGTGTGTGGCTAAGGGCTTTCACTGGGAGTGGTGTTAACACACATCTAAAATTCATTGGACTATAAAGCCAATGTTGAGCCTTGATTGAATCCTTGGCATCGTCTACCTAGTGCAGCAAACAGAGAGAAAAGGCAGGCTGGGAGGCAGGCAGGCAAGCCGGCTGTGGCTGACTGCCACAGAGAGCATACCAGTCCAGTGGGTCTGACCACCCTGACCCATACCTCATGCCACCATGTCTTCCGTCAGCCCTGGCCAACTCAAATCCACCCCCCCCCCCCTTTTCGCACATTATTCGCCCTCGGGCCAGCAGTGGAAGGACCCTCGGAGACGTAATGGGCACATGAGCAACTCTTATTGAGAAAAATGATTCATTCTCACAGGGGCACAGGAAGCCGGACCTGAATCAATAGCTCACCAATCCATTCAGGGAGAATAAACTGCACAGCCAGGGTAGGGGAGTCACAGCAGACAAACAGCCCCAGACATTGGAGAGATAGTGAGAGAAAGAGAGAAAGAGAGAGAAAGAAAGACAGAGAGAGAGAAAGAGAGAGACAGATAGAGAGAGAGAGAGAGAGAGAGAGAGAGAGAGAGAGAGGGTGAAAAAGAGAGAGCAGACGGAACAAGCACAAGCATAGTGACGTCCCATCCCATCACCAGCCTTGGCCCATTTCCCCATTTCCTTGGAGGAAAGTAAACACTACAGATGATATCTCCATGGCGACACATTCAAACCCTGCCAATCCATCAACAAACACCGCCGTCCTATCAAAGGAAATTGTCCCAGTCTTTCACTGTGCCATGTCAACAGCTCTCACACTGGTGGAATTAGTCAGGTATGCTCGTAAAATCCTCAAGGTCATTGGATCCATTTCTTGGAGGAGTATGTAAAGATAAATGTAGACCATAATCTCTGTGTAAGTCTCTTTGGATGGTCTGCCAAATGACAATGTAACTGGCAAGAGGGAATACAATGAGGCATTAAGAACCTGTTAAGAAGGCAGAGAGTTCTGACACTCCCCCATCAAGTTAAGCCCAGCTTCTTGTTATTCAAGTCACTGCTTCGGAAAAAGGCAAAGCTTTTTGCCAGACAGTGATTCATCTCGCAACGCATACCGAACATAAAAATTACAACGGATGACTTTTGGAAGTGCACACAGTGGCTCGTTCATCAAAGCGTGCCTCAATGTATTTTTAATGTAAGACGCCTGCCGTTTAATCTCAGTGGATGGGGTCCTTCAGGAGAAGAGGAAGCCACTCTGCCCTTTTCACACAGGCATCTCGGCGGGCGGACGGAGACGTGTTCCGACAGCTCCCTCTGCTCCCCCGGGGTCAGCCCAAGGTCAAAGCCGCTGAATCGGCATCAGTACTCCATCATTCCCGAATAGCATCAAAGCTAGCGCCAGACCAGAAGCTCCATCTCCAGGGATACCCCACTGTTCCCATCCTCAATCCGTTTGCCACCCCTTTCCTCCCCATCTCTACATCCCTCCATCCCCACATACAAACACTCCCACACACACACACATCCATCATGATGGTGTCTGCCCCAGCACACTGATCTATAGGTCTGCATTAGCACATCTGTAGATGGGTGTACAAGGGTCGAGAGAGAGAGAGAGAGAGAGAGAGAGAGAGAGAGAGAGGGGGAAGGCTCATTCTATACAGCCTCCGTCCATTGCCGCTATATGAAGCACTTCCACACAAATTGATACACGCTATCGTTGTCGAGCAATGACTATGTTTAAGAACCAGCCAGCGTCCAATAATCTACCAGAGTCTCGAGTCCTGATCTGACACACCCGGCTCTGCTTCAAGAGCGGGAAGCCATCTGGGTCCCTGCGTCCCGCCTGTGCACTCACTCCCGCTCTTCCCATCTGTGCACACCGACACTTTTTAATTGAGGCTCCGAAAATGAGTTGGGATTTCCTTACCTGCCAGAATATGCTGTCTATTGTGTGTCCCAGGAAGCTCTCGCGCGTCTCGGACGACAGAAGCTTGGGGCCCAGTATTGTCATGAACTCATCGAAATCCACCTGGCCGTCACCTGGAAAAAAGGATCCAATTCGTGTCAGCACATTGAAAAATAACAGAGCAGAACATTAGCCCGGTAGAGGCTCTCTAAGTCATTACCAAACATGAGGAAATCATTCGAGGAGTTCATAAATTAAACACAGCATGAACATGATTACATTTCACGGCCACAAGATGATGAAGTAGCTAAAAAAAAAGTAATTCGGCGGAAATCTATCAAAGTGGAGTGATCAATAAAGGCCGAACACGTAACAAATTTATTGCCAAGGAATACTAACCACTAGAGCTTTGACATATTGGCTAGCAGAGCCTGATTTACACTGATGCATGTTTTTGAGCATTTGAAGCATGTCAAACGGAGAAACACAATGTTGCTCCACGCGGCCCAGCTGGCGACTTGAATTACGAGAGTCTTGCTTGTGACCGCTACACACACGCACACACACACACACACACACACACACACAGACACCCAAATGAATTCTGCTCTGGCTGAAAAGAACACCACTGTCTCCTCTCTCCCCTTGCTTTAGCAAACAGGCTCGTGTCGTCTCTCCCGTTTCGTAACAGACAGCGACCTTGTCGAAGGAAGTGCTGTCAAAGCAGGATGACTTAATTCACCTTCATGCTTCTTTCCTGGATGCCATCCTCCTCTACCCCCCCCCCCCCATCCCCACCCCCACTCTCCCAGCCCCCACCCTCAGATGCAGGGATTTGTTTGGCACGACTCGTGGCATTGATCGGGCGTTGTGTATGCATCGCGGCAGGCCACCGGCAGGTGACAATTACAGGCTAGACTGGCCGGGAGGTCCTGATGGATGCCTGCTTTGGCACCGGCCCTCAGGGGGGCCCTGGTCAAACTCCACTAGGGTGATGGAGCGGAAGGAGTGCTGCAGGCACCACATGTGCACTCCCAGGGAAGGAGGACAGGGAGGACCCGCAGACCCGCACACCCACACAGGGACTGCTGCAGGAGCCACTGGATAAGACTCAAACTGCCCTGTGATTCCTGCCTTAATCACCCCTGTCTTTGTACTGTTAACAGCATATTTCAAGGCGCACATGGAACAGATTTTGAAATGAAATAAGGATTAGCTACTGTAGTCACAATAAATTCAACAGAAGACAAGAGGAAGACAATAGGAATCTCTTGTCTGATGTTTAGGGTTCTTTTCAATGTGAAAATCAAACTGTATGTTGAGGTGCTGCAGCTGTCAATTAGGGGTGTCACAACACAGTCAACGCATGATTCAGTTCAATACACAATTCAAGATAAATGGTTCGTTGCACTCACGATACTGCCTATTTAAGAAAGTAAGACTGAAACACTGACTCATTTATTCCTTCTCTGAGAAAAATCCGAAATAAAACGGGGCAATCTTTGACTTGAAATTTTACTTTACGAACATCTTTCCCGAAAATAAAAATAAAGTATAGTGTCCTTAATTAATCACATGTAAACCATGTCCTCACATTAATGTCTTCTTCACTTGAGTTGAGCTCTTGAGTTTCTAACCCGCAAAGTCTGCTTGAATATTTTCAAAAGAACTGGGGTTTTAGACCCAGAGGAGGACTAATTTTGTAATAGACAATTTGTTGTTTTTGAACCTTGAAATGCCACAGTACATTCCACTCAATCCTGCCATTCTTTTGAAGCATAATGTCAATGCACTGTCAAAGCCCTACTGTCAATACAATCCTCTCTAATAAGGGCAAACACTATCCCGATTCAACTGTCACCCATCACACCACTTACTCAGAACTCATTTCTTCTCCAAGACACCACTTTACACATCAAGTCAAGATGCTCCAAACAGCAAATTATATTTTCTTAACATCATTAAACCTTAGCAGAGTACTGCTGGCCACATATTCTACCTCCAATAACAACAGCGTACAGATGGCAAAGCACTCAATTTGGCCAATCTGTATCTGCAGAAATTGAGCTGACCTGACCTGACCCAAACATTTTCTCAACTACATTTACTTTAGTGAGGCAATATTCGAGTCTAAAAACAAGTTTGAGGGACACAGGAAAAATCGACCGTGCCTCATCTCTGTGTATATTTTCTCTTCAAACATCGCCCTTGCCATTCTAAGAACACTCACAGTACCTTCTAAGGCAATCAGAAGTCAAGACAAGCAGCCTGCAATAGAAACACAACAGGGATGTTCTCAAACACCTTTCCAAGAAGACTTTCAAAACACAAAAATATAGGAAGCCAAAATATTGCTGTGAAGTGTACAGTACAGTAACATTAGAGGAGCCGAGATGAACTATTCCCATCGCCATAAAAACAAATGTCTTGACAAATAGCTTTATTTATGTAGCACATCTTTAAAGCCCAGTTGCATTTGGCAGGTTCATCTCAGACAATCTTCAGGGTTTGCTGGCTCAATCTGTAGTACATCTACAGTACATCTGGAGCAATCGCACTGTCAGCAATACTTAAAACCTGGCCACGGATGAGACAAATAACAGGAAACTCTTTGAAACACTCAATGCCAGACAGAAATGAATCAAAGGAGTTGAAAGAAAATAAAAACAAAATTGATGGAGACAATCAGTTCTGGTCAGCATTTGTCTTGGTCTGAATGACTATTTTGCTGCTGGACTGTATGTGCTGCCGTATATTTGTTATGATGAGGGGACCATAATGGATGACAGCCTCACTAACTGACGCCATCGGAGAGGAGATGCGTAGATTCTTGCCGTTTTGAAGTACAGAAGACTGGGCATTAGTTCCAGTTCTCCAGAGTATGATGCCAAGTCTTAAATGGACTTTTCTCTTTATCATTACAAGGCCATTATAAAGTGTGTATTAAATCTGAGAGAGCTGTAAAAGCTGAAGTGCTTGGATGGGTGTAACCACATGGGTGTCTATGTGATTACCTGAGTTTGCTAAGGGTTGTTTGTCCTGATAGTTATAGATCTATCTACGACAGATCTGACATGTGTTTCCCAAACATGTGCACAGTGTGAATAGTATGGATCACACTTGAAACTGTGAGTGTTTTCACTAAGCAGTAATCATTTTGGGAGATGATCCAAAAGCTGTGAGATATTTGTGAAAGGAACTTTAGGGACTAATGCTTTCAAGACACCTGGTGGTTCTAGTGGAGATCAGATGGTTGTGGTAATGGGCTGTGTGACTTTACAGTAGGTGATGTTCCTGGGTGCGTGCATTTGCATGGGTGTTTTTCATCTATGTTGCAGTGGGATTGTGTGTGCATGTTTTTTTTTTTTTTTTTTGGGGGGGGGGGGGGGTTATTGTGGAAGCCGGGGGTAAGGGGGCGGGCAAAAAAAAATAACACATGTGAGAGGATATTGAAAAGAAAGTTTCTTTTAAAACACTGGATTAAAAACAGAAAAGATAATAACTCACCATCCATGTCTAGTCTCTGCATGATGATGGCGAGTTCGACTTCGCTGGGCATGTAACCCAGCGAGCGCATGGCCATGCCCAGCTCCTGCTTGGAGATGAAGCCGTTCCCATCGCGATCCAACACTTTAAAAGCCTCTCGGATCTCTGCCAAGAGAGGAGAGAACAAGCGTAAAGCTTCAGTGTCCCAGGCATTTTGTTCCACCTGGTTCACTACACATGGAGTAAAGGCCATGTTTTCAAAGCAAACGTTTTACTCCACTAAGCAACATTACCTTTGTTTAACAACATCAGTGTTTCTCTCTCTCTGTCTTTTATCTTATTCTCCCTCTCTCTTTCACTCTACCTTCTTCTCTCTCTTTCTGACCTCAAATTCTCTGCTCTCTTGCACTCCCTATTTCTGGTCAGTAGAGCACAGCAGAAGAGAGGAGAATAAGTTGCAGTAAGAGAGAGAGAGAGAGAGAGAGAGAGAGAGAGAGAGAGAGAAAATAAGACAGAAAGTGACAGAGGTGTGGGTTTATCTGTCAGTAGGGTAGGGTGTTTTTTTTTGTGTGTGTGTGTGTTACAGGCAACAGCTCGGCCGCAGGTCCCCAGTCCCCCCTCTAAACGGTGACATTGGCTCCCACAGAGCAAGGACGGCAGGTAGTCAGCCTGTTCTCTTCAGCCTTTTCTCACAGATGCATATATTAGAGGGGCCTCATGGGGAGGGGAGCAGAGGAAAGGAGAGAGGAGGGAAGGAGAGGAGAGGAGGGAAGGAAGAGAGGAGAGGAGGAGGAGGAGGAGGAGGAAGGCTGAAGATGGCGGATGCAGCCGGGGCGGTCTTAAATAGACGTGGAATGTCACTTCTCCCGAGAACACCATGATTGCACGCCACGCTTGGGTACACTGCTGAACGCTGAATAATTATTTGGGCCAGGCAGCATGTGCGAGTTTAACCCCACCTGGCAACCAGTCAAAACTCAAGGGATTCCGGCACTCCGACTTCCACCCGGCGAACACAAAAATCCCTACAGCACCAACAACCCTCCACAGCCGCTGCTGCATGCTTCACAGGGGGGACGCTCGCCTTAGGACCAGTGGGTGGAATAATTACCGACCACACAGATAAATGTATAAATGATAGTGCAAACGGACCTGCTGAAATGTTACCCTGCGGTGAGCCCACTGCAGTTTTTTAGCATCGACTTCCAATCACCGAGAGCCGAGGATGACAAACGTCATCAAAGATCACAAAACAACCCCCCTGGCTAGATGTGTTCTTCAAAGCGTACTGTCCATTACTTGTCAATCAACCGCTGTGATGCTTCCATTTGACAGTAGTGGAGCGTGACATAGTACACACATCCGCAGACGTCCTGAGGGGACGGGACACCCACTTTTACTTTTAAATTTTGACAGCAACTCTTGTGTGGAGAACGCAATGGCTGAGTCAGTTGTGCAAAGCACACAAAGAAGGTTCCGGTAGGGCCCTCTGCCAAAACATCAGGATCCAACAATTTCAGACTACGTCATTCAACCGTACAATGGGTCTTTCTTATTTTTTATTTTCAGCAGAGGGACTGCATACACATCAAAGGCATTTCCATTTCTTTGTGTGTGTTTGTGTGTGGATGCAGGGCGACTCATGAATAAACGCATTTGCATCATCAGAGACTGTGGGTGCTCCGACGTTACTGCCGGGGCCTGAGGTGCCTTTATACATGAGCCTCCCAACAACATTTTGTATTTTTCCTCCCAAACAAATAATGCAAACAAATAACGTCCCAGTGTCCCATTTCTCCACCTCTCAGCGTCTGGCATAGAAGGGAGAGACATCAAAGGCTTGAGCGAGGCAGCCCATACAGTACAACATCAGAAACACCAAAAGATGCCACAAGAATCCAATGAGGGAAACACACCTGGCATATATAAGGTTCCGTTAAAAGTACAGTTAATGGCAGGGGGCGCAGTAGCTCAGTTGGTTAGGCACCCAACCATGACTCCAGAGACCCGGGTTTGATTCCGGCCCGAGGTCATTTCCCGATCCCTCCCCATCTCTCTCTCCCCACTCACTTCCTGTCACTCTTCAGCTATCCTATCCGATTAAAGGCAAAAAGCCCATAAAAATATCTTTAAAAAAAAAAAAAGTACAGTTAATGGCAGTTTAGAAGTCAGCGGTGGGTTGCATAAGAGCAGTATGGTCTGGCATCATAATGCATCTCAGCAGTCAGGTGCAGGCAGGTGTTTCAGTGTGAAATCTGTCACTCATTATGTAATGGTGGCTAATGGCGCATCCAACCTGTCACCGCAGACTTCCCCCTCAGATTGATCAAAAAAACAACACACGCAACTAAGCATCATCCTGGAGGGAGAGCGAGTCTGCGAGACACAGCTCCGGAAATCTAATGAGGGAATCATACTGAGCTAAATGCATTTTAAAAAAGGCTAAACGTAGGACCTTTAATTATCTGCCCACACTGGTCAGAATGTTGAACAAGTGGATGCTGTGAATAAACTGTACATTTTTTTTTGTTGCTTTATTTGTTGTTAAGGATTTCAAACATGAATTCATAGCCTCGAGTCAGAAAGGCACATATGTTCCAAGTCAGTGTATAATAAGCACTGCACAGCAAAGAGTAAATTATGATAACAAATGCTTAGCATTTCAATAATTCACTCTCAGCAAATCACAGAGTACTTTCCTTTCGGGCCTTTACTTCATCAACATCGCCATGCTACTGCCTCCAGTCATGGTCCGAGATGAAACACAATAACTTCGCTTGTACAAAGACGGATTATTGAAACATATCATTATAGCCACTATGCCGCAATCTGGCAATCTGTGTGCTTCATCATTAGATTAATGTCGACATTGTGTTCTCCCAAAAGAAGCCCTTAATGCTGACTACGGCAGCCAATATCGATCAGCAAGCCACTCAACTCCAGTGTGTTGACTCATGCGAACACATGCCCTCGCATCAAAACAAACAAGCATTTACGCCCGAGGTCAATGCTGTGATCTTTCATAGATGCCGATGAGCTGACAAATGTGTTGGAGCATTACTTTGCTTACTGATAGGCATCCTTTACCTACAGTAAGTCCATTAAGTCAGACAAAAAGTTTAACATGAAGCTCTTTATGGATCTATACCCATCCCTGGACGCTAGGGCTAAACAGGATTATATAAAACCAACCAAAGGCCCATTGGTCAACAGATGTGCTACAGAGGCTTTGCTGCATAGCAGTATGTGTGTGTGTGTGTTTGTGCGTGTGTGTGTCTGTGTGTGTGTATATGTATGAATGTGTGTGTGTGTTTGTGCGTGTGTGTGTAGGCTTAAGAGAGTCTTCACAGGGAAGACAGCTGAGGCGTGCCCCTGAGTTGGCGCTTACCGTCAAGCTCCTCCACGGAGATGCTGGCGAGCTGGTCACTGTCGCTCCTCTCGGACAGGGAGCGGCTCAGGTAGTTCCCCTTGTACAGCAGGCCTGCCGTCACATGGTGGAACGGCATCTTCTCTCTGGGCACAGGCACAGGGAGAGTGTGAGGAGGACAGAATTAGGGTAACACCAGGAAGTCTGCAACATTACAGGACCTCACTATGGAAAGGTACACAACATGGAGAGTATGTCCGCTAAAGTTTGTGTAAAATGAACATTTTCATCTGCTATGGTCAGATGAAATGCACTAATATATAAATCCTAATTGGTGTAAGCTCTATATGTGAAATATATAGTTTTTATTAAACTGAGTTCACATACTTAATGCGTGACATGAATCAGATCAGTGAGGGTAAAATTTATCTCTGTGGTTCTGTTTATTGATTCAGTTATTAAGTCAGGTTTGCCAAGGACACCAACAGGAAAATGCAAAATCATTATCTGTAAAAGTCACAACAAACAATATATACTGTAGTTCTCACAGCGCAAGGAACTGCATTAAGCTTGTTTCCCCCGCATCAATTATTTATTTATATATCAACCTTTATATGACATGAACATAAACACACAATGAATGAGACATCTGTGAACTCTCCCAGTTTAACCTTGCAAAACCTTGGATAAAAACAAGGCGACATCCCACCTCTGGAATCAAAGAGGCATCAATGCTCAGACTGACACACCTGCTGAATCTTGAAAGAGAGGTTTAGTCGGTTCAGCAAGTTTGCTGCGTTTGTCATGCGCTTGCATCAGATTCCAGTATCTTCACACAACTATCAGAATCACAGATCACCACTCATTTCCCACCCTGTGCCTGTTTGTGCCAGTGCAAAAAAATGGCATCTAGGCGGTGCATTCACTGATGTGACAAAAATCTATCCAACAACGTGCAGATGTATGACTTTGAGGGGCATTCATTTGTCTCTCTAAGCTGTGACGCAGGGTGACATTGACAACAAGCGGCAGATTTTTTCCCTCTGGAAAAGAGAGAAATGGTGTTCTCTCTACCCTTCGGAAAACAGCCATCATGTGGTTGGTTGGGTTTTCTGAAAATGGGTTCATAGTGTCTCTGTGTGTTTATGATCTCTCGTAAGATGATGTCCTTTAGGCAGAGAATGAGACATGTGTAGTTGACTGATGTACAGTTCAGCGTGTAGTTGAGAGACAAATTTATGGAGATGTGTCTTACACTACACTTAGGGAACACTGATGTGCCATGACAAGCTTTTCACACTCAATGGGGTTACGGGTGTCTCAGCAATGTTCTCCTCAAGGGCCCGCCATGTTAGCACAGGCAAGACAAAAAAACAATGCCGTGTGTCAGTTCAGCACAAATTATGTCAAAAGCAGGCATATCAGCGGACGCTACATGCCACAAGCCATCAGTCTACTTGGGTAATTGCAGAGAATGATGGGGGGGATTTTTTTCTCCTCTGTGATTGCTAAAGATTAGGGAGTCACATATGCTAGAAAGCAAAAAGACAATCAAGGCTGCAACTGTGGTGGATGTACTGTGGGGAAACTCTCAGAACACATTAGTCTGGTCTCCCGGATAGGATGACAAACACACTAAGCATCACTAAATCACTGAACTTGCCCTATAAAAGCTGCCAATGGAAGACTAGAACATGTGGTGTGATGTTTGGTGCGTTTCTGTGGTTTTACAGCGTTGTCTGGCAGGATATCTAAATACCATCACTAATAAGGTCCAAAGTCTATTGACCTGCAAATGGCTACTTTCATCAGTACAACGATCAATGCTATTTGCCTGAAAAGGTTCAACGAGAGTCCGGGAAAGGTAATTCTACTCATTTGCCCCTGTCCCACATCTCTATCCAATCTGGCATCCATGGGAGAAGATGGAATGAACTAGACAGAGGAGTATGGATCTATTTAAAGCCAAATCAAGGCAATGAATGGAAGGTGAAGCTTGAAGGTTGATATTCCCTTTCGATACCTTCAGGGCTGGGAGCATGGGGAAAAGAACTTTCAGCACATCTGTCTGTGTGTGTGTGTGAGACTGTGGTAGGGGATGCATTCTGGATACACTACTGGAATTCCTAACAACATTACCCGTCTTAGCACATGATGAAAATAAACATAATTAATTAACAATGGCTCAGCAGGCTATCTGATAAATAGAGCAACACCCCGAAGGAAACAAAATATTTAGTCGGTAAGAAACGTGCATGTCAATGATTAAGATTCATTCAACAGAATGAGCTGAAGAAGCCCTGTGTCTGGGGTTTCCCTTTTAATGGCCAAATTGTGTCGAAATAACACAAAAAAATGAATTCACTTTCCACAGGAGTAGGCTGGATCAGCAAGGGCAGTATATTCCCCGAGGCACCTCAGGTTTCTCTCCGAAGCTGAAGTTATTGAACAAACAAGTGTGCATTTTCAAGCCCTTTCTACCATTAATTGTTTCTAGTGAGGTCTGGCAGCTCTTCCTTGAATCTATATACCTCTATGTCTTCTTCATAATCATTTCAACAGTCGATAGAGTGCCATGTTCCACTAAGGGTGGGTGTAATTTACTTGTGCTGTGCACTGTTCCAATGCTTTATCTAATTCAAGTCCTTGTTCAACCATCAGGTAATTGCACAAGTGGGCAAATTACCAAAAGCATTTGTTGTTTGCTGCTTATGAAGTATTCCTTCTTCAGAGAGCGAATTCAGAGGAATTTTTTTTTTTTTAGTTTTTGGTTTCAATTTCTTTAATTAATTGTAATATCTGCAAAGTGTGTTAATGTACTGAATATAATGTAGTGCTTTATGAGTACAAGTGACACAAGCTTCGAGCCTCCAGGCTTGAAGCAGAATCTGGTTCTTTTTTAGTGAGGTAGTTCATCTGCTAGGCTGTAAAATGTAACAAGGAAACTCTAAATCCAGGTGTTGGGAGTTTACACTGAGAGGTAGATTAGCAGTAAACCCCAAACCAGAGGAGAGGTGTAACTAGAGCTCTGCATCCCTGGATCCCCACTGGAGGTAGCTGCCACCATCAAGCACAGCATAGCTGAGGCAGGGCAGGCCTGTGGATGAGTGGTGGCAGCTGGGGCAGGCAGTTGGTCCTCACGGCAGAGGCTGGATGCGGAGGGCCTGAGAGGTCCCAGCATACACCAAACGAGCCTGGGATCTGGCCTCTGTGTGGACACATCCAGCTGAGCACTCCCGTGGGCAGCGTGCCCATCAGACAGTGATGCGCTACTGTGCCCCAGGAGAGAGAAGAAGGAGGGGGGAGGGGGGAGGGGGGAAGGGGGGGGAGGAGGAGAGTGAGCCAAGTGCCGTCGGCTCCATGCCGGTGTGTGCACTCAGGTGAAGGACACCAGGCTAATTGCTGGCTGCTCCCCACCAAAACAGCCGGGGCTGCTGGGAAACTAACAGGATGGAGGTGTAACCCTTATACTTCACTGCATCACATTTACACACTAGTCCTTACTTCATTATATTCATACATTTCCTCTTGCA
>JASCQY010000477.1:7839089-7850064 GCA_030264315.1 Sardinella tawilis
ACACACACACACACACACACACACACACACACACACACACACACACACACACACTCACCCCAGTAGAGACGCAGGCCCTCAAGCAGAGTCATGATGAAGAGGAGGAACAGGTCCACAGCCAGCTGCTTATCAGGGTAGCTCAACACATAGCCTAGGGCAGAGGAACACACACAGGCACACACACACACACACACACATATAGCTTAACTGCCAAGACCAGGACATCCATGCATGTGTGAGCTGTTTAGGTTGTAGGTTAGGTTGCCTATAATATCTTTCCTTTAAGCTGTGTGTGTGTGTGTGTGTGTGTGTGTGTGTGTGTGTGTACTCACACTTGTAGATGATTAGGCCAATAGAAAACAGGAAGTAGACCATGTAATAGATGGCAGTGATGTAGAAAACCAGCTGGAGCAGGACAGAGGAGAGCTGGGCAGGAGGCTGAGGAAAAACACTCATACTAATCTGTCGTCAGAATTTGTCATGCCTTGTCTCTGTGAGTCAATGGTATGTGATGTGTGCAATGCATTAAAAATGTGCTACAAAAAAAACTTGCTTAGGCTACTACTTACTCTCTCTCGCTACACAGACACACATACACCCACCCCTACTGTTAAATGGCAAAACAGTTCTATAGAATATTTATGCAGGCCTATTATCACTATATAGTTTCCAGATTTAAGAATGAGGCCCTGTTTATTTTTAATCCTTTGTTTCCATAGGCTAAGTGTAAATATTTTATAAGCCATATTCATTGCTTCCTCAGTCTTCCAACATGCATCATTAGTCTGCCGGCTTGTGGCACACTGACGTAGCCAGTCCCTCCAGCATTTCTAGTAATTGATGGGCTGGTTTTGACAAAGGATACCACTACGGAGCTCTTGGCTGGAAAGAAAAGAAAATGCATTTATTTGGCTAGTAGGCTATGTCGTCAGGAAGGTTAGTTATAGACAAGAAAGTTTGCCTCTAAATTATCAAAACAAGGCCGAAGTAGGCTAAAGCAGGTGAGTAGCGAGTTGCAGGACACCTCCAAGGAGTAGCCTACAAGTTATCTTCAAGTTACAGTTATCTACAAGTGTCTTCAAGTTACTTTTGTAACGTAACTGCAGTTATGAAGCAGGCGTATTCAGATAACAGATGTGGTTAACCAAATGTTAATTTTGCCGTTGGCTTAGTAAGATATGATAAGCTCCTTTTCATGTAGGCTAATATTTCCCAACAGTTCGGTTACAAGTAGCCTATTATGAGATATCATATCTAGCAGCTAGCTAACGTTATTATTGAGAAGACAATCGTGCAGGGTGGGAGGGAGTTTGGTGTTGGCTGACGTCAATAAAATATACCTTCTGTATAGCAAATTAGTTATTGATGGAATTAACAATGTAGGTCACCATTTGTGAAAAAAGAAGCATCAAACAGCACGGTTATGATCATATTTAGCGTATCTAGTCAGTATCTATAGCAACGCGTACCTTGTATCCCGATCGCCATCTTGACTTCTAGTTCTGCTGAAATTTCTGTCCACGCTCTACCTGCTAAAGAACTATACCCCCACCTACTGGACAGGAATGTGAACTGCTTTTCTTTTGGTTGACTATCTATGGTTGACCACCAAATTACACTCTCTGCATAAATTACAAGTCTTCTTCCTCCAAGTTATGCTATCATTGATATGTGAAAATGAAATGCAAACAGTAAATTGCAGTAATGTCAAGAGAAACAAACCTTAACCTGCTGCCCTGCAGATATCCAACATCCCAGACACATGAACTCTGTTATCTTCTTAGAGCTGACCTCAATTCACACTGTAACCAAACTCTTGTCTTTCAAAGGTCACCTCTTGTTTTTGTGTAGACCTAGGCCTACTGTAGACTAATTTAATTCCCATTGATTCACCAGAACACTGACATGTTTTGCAAATGCAGATTCAATGCAAATTAAACAAAGACCCTCAAACCCACATTTTGCCTCTGTGGCCCACCTCTCACTACAAAAATGCATAAATAGCCTCACAAAGAAATGTTTCAACAGATCTTATTCCAAGACTACAGCTTTCTCTTCTAAACGTATGTAACACACAATCACAGATAGCCTCATCAGTGGTTAAATGGTAGAACAAAAATTTAATGCCATTCCCTTTATTTTAGCTTACAAACAGTAGCCTACATCTGCTGCTTTCTTTTATGTACATTTTAAGACACCCCCCCCCCCCAAACCACTTTTTATTGTTAAGTAATGCTTTCTGAATACTAACATAGGTGCAAATCTCAGGTGCATAATTCAGAACATAAGACACTGAAAATCAGCCTTTTTGTGCTGTCCCTTATGCTAAAGTCTGTATTTTGCCATGAAATATTATTCCTAAAATTGTTACTCTTATGTAGCCTATGTCTATGTCCCAACTAAGTGTCTAACATGTAGGCTATTTTTGATAATAAATTAGAATTTTGTTATCTAAAATGCTAATTATAATCCGTGTCCCCAGGTTTTGACTCATTCCTGTTACCGCAACATTTTCCCTCCTAAAAACATTGGAGTAATCAAAAATTCACACACACACACACACACACACACAAAAATTCACATTCACAAACATTCAGTTTCAAATTAGATTATCAAAGCCCTCTGAAAGCCATATGAAGGCCAAAAGTAAGTTGTGTGTTGAATATCTTATGTTTTATGTTGATTATCTTATCTGACGGAATCGGTAAAACTAAACTTTCTATCCTGTTACCTAAATTATTTTTAAAACAAACCAACATCAAAAAATTAGGCTATGTGTTCAATGTCCTCATGGAGTTAGAGTAGACGTCAGAAGTCAGGTGCTGTTACTTTCATTGCTGTTTTTAAAAAAGAA
This sequence comes from Sardinella tawilis, assembly GCA_030264315.1. NCBI lineage: Eukaryota > Metazoa > Chordata > Actinopteri > Clupeiformes > Clupeidae > Sardinella > Sardinella tawilis. The sequence continues at coordinate 7,841,944 of JASCQY010000477.1, forward strand.
TAATAGCATTGAAAACCATACAAAAAATAGAATAGTTTGAATTTCATTTTTTTTATGTGTTGATAGATTCTGTGAAAAAAAGGTAAACAAATAAGTTTATTTTTCAAGGTTTTCAACTAGCAAATGGCACTCATTCGGCGGAATGTCCCAAAAACTTCTGTTTAAACTATGCATATTCACACACACACACACACACACACACACACACACACAGAGAGAGAGAGAGAGAGAGAGATATTGCCTTGTAGTGCTAATGCGTTGGAATGTGCAGCAGAACTGATTTATCAGGGACAGACCTGGAGATGAGAAGACACACCTGCTCAGTACAGAGGAGATGAGAGGAAGAGTGGAGAACCTCTCTCTCTCTGTTTCTCTCTCTCTCTCTCTCTCTTTCTCTCTCTCTCTCTCTCTGTGTTTCTTCTCTTTCTGTTTCTCTCTCTCAAATGGTGAATCCACAAAGGTCAGAGGTCAATAGATATACAGTAGTAGCCTAATAAGAATTTTCTGCTCGTATTTGTTTGTGTAGTATACTTGAGTGAATATGTAGTAGTTGCATTTTAGTCTTTGGCCATGAGGGTTTTACATCTACTGCCCCCCCCCCCCCGCACAACTTATAAAACCCAAGTCTGAATAGAAGCCATGGTCATGCTAGCATGGGTGCCTTGAATCAAGTGTGACCCAGAGCCACACAGTCCCAGCGTCTGAGAAATGAATCTTTAAAGCTTTAAAGCGCGCGCGCACACACGCACACAAACACACACACACACACGCGCACACGCACACACACACACACACACACTGCATCCAGAGGGAAGGGTTAGCGAAGTGCAGCCCTGGCTAAGCATTTATAAAAAAGCTGGCCATGTGTGGGTAACCTTCAGGACCTCACTAACACAGATACTGCTCACTCAGAACAATCTCTCCCTGGCGTCGCCTTTTGCGGTTTAAAGTAAAAGGGCACTTGCTACCAAACACTTGCTGACTAGGAGCAGAAAATTGACTTTCATGTCAGACACTTCAGAAAAATATATTACTAAAATCCCAAAGAAACAAAACAAACAAACAGACAAACAAACTAAAAATGTGTTGTGGACTTGTTATCTGTAGCTCGACTCGTTCAGGGGAAGAGAATTCTGCCTTCTCGGAGAAGCGGAAGCAATCTGTGAGTCAGTCCTGCAGGATCCCTTGGCCTTGGCTGATGAAAACAACCCACAGTATTAATTTGTAGACGACTGCTGTGCAATCGTGGAGATGCTCAGTATTCAGGAAGTGTGCACTCCGACAGGAAGGACCTATCAGTCACAGCGCTGTGATCCGTCTCTCCTCTGCATGCCAGTTAGACAAGCATCTGTCAGTGGTGGGGTTTCTGTATTTTTATTTTTTTTTTAACATTTATTTTATCACCCATGCTGGGGAAGAAAAATCACTATATGAACAGAAAAAGAAAAAGGTGTGTAGTAATAATAATAAGAATGATTTATACATCTTCAAATGTAACAAAATAGATGTATTGCCCTCTCCCTGACATATTTAGGAGTAACCTGCTCTCCAAGTAATGAGATAACTTGGCTGCCCAGAACAGCCTCTTTCAGCCTTAAGCACAGGCCAAATACCGGCCCACAATGTCACACACACACACACACACACACACACACGCACACACACACCTTTGGCAGTCCTCTACAAAGTTAGGGCAAATTTTTGACTCAGAACCTTTTTCCAGCGTGGAGCCGTGGCACTTATCAGTTGTTGCACGCTCCAGTGTGAGGCTGGCGCGTTCTGTGCGAGCATCATGCCAGCCCCTTTGCCCCCGACGATTCCTCGGCTTGGTTTGAAACACGCCTCACACTTATGCTAATGCTGTTGCCACATTCTATAGCAAGATAAAAATAAAAAGCTTTGAACCACAAAGCCACTTCATTCCCATTCAAAATTAATGGGATTCATCTGAGAGAAAGAACAAAGACTTTCCAGCACAGTCCCTCTTCGCAGTCTCTCTCTCTCTTTCTCTCTCTCTCTCTTTCTCTCTCTCTCTCTTTCTCTCTCTCTCTATTCCTCTCCCTCAGCTTCTGGAGCTCCCTATACGCTTGTCGAGGATGTTCCTGCTCCATGTTTGTTTGTCCGCACACGTTCATCCCACATGGGCTAATCTCAAAGTAAACTCTCCTTTGTCGTCATGCTCCTCCTCTGATGAGGATACATACACAAACACACACACACACACACACACACACACACACACACACACACACTCAGCACACATGTGAGAGCACATACACAGAAACAAAACAAGTGCACACACATATACACACATACACACACACACACACACACACACACACATAAAAAAAGTACACACACACACACACACATATACACACGCAGACACACACAGAGCCCCAGTGGCTTTTGGGGCTGCCTGAGGTAGCAGACGGCTGAGTCGTGTAGCGTCTGTGCGTGCTAGTGGCAGCCATGCTGGATGGAGGCCTCCGCTCAGACGTGGCTGATCTAGACTGACAGCTCCCAGCTGTACCCTCCAGCCAGTGAGCCTGGGACCTTTTCACCAGATGAGATGAGACTTTTATCATTCTTTTTTTTTCGCCCCCTTTCTTTCTGGCCGGGAAAAGGGGGCGCCGGTGGCAGCTGATGGGGCAGACAGGCTCGCCAATGGGCCCGACCCTCTTCCTCTTGTTGCCAGCCATCGTCATGAATCAACGTTATCCCCGTCTGCTTTTCGCTCTCGCAATTAGCGAGGCCATTTATCAGGGCTGTTTACGGAGGAGGGCCGAAGTGCTGACGGTAAGCACAGGCATCACTCACATCGCCACACAGACCTGATTATTTTCATCGTTATTAATGAGTCACGCCGTCTATCAGGAACTCTCAGGGGCCATTATGTGCCTCTTGGATCTACAGCCTAAACCAGGTGCAATTCAAAAAGTATTTAAGTATACTTTGATAGACTAAAACGTGCAACATAGCACTTAAACAATCAAAGGCTTTTTTTTACTGTTAAAATAAAATTGGCGAGGGCCTGCACACATTGAGCATGCTTCAGGTGCCACTATGTCACTGGATACAACTTAAGGTCTGAAATGTCAGTATATTTCTTAAGGTGGTTTGTTTGTTTAGTAACCCTGTACTTCTTGTTAGCTTTATTTAGGACTGTTGACGTAATGACAGCATATACACATAAACACAAGCATCATTTTGTTCACTGACATAACATTCCTGACGAGATCCAATGCTCTACAATTCCAGTTAAATTCATCTCAAGAGCCTAACACAAAAAGTGTGCCTGGCCCACCTTACTGAACTCAATAAATTTATGAATCAATGTTGTATATGACATCAGTGTCGTTCATGGTCGAATTCAACGGAATAATGCAGAAACACTGTAACCCCGACAAAAGGAATGAAACATTGAATTGTGACCAAACAGTGAATCATTTCCCCTCACCTCCAGCAGAAGACACATTTATTGGCACAGGCCAGGCTGGGGGTGGCCTCCATGCACCGGTGAGACTCGATGCCGTAAAAGGTGTGCTTGTAGCAGCCTCCCCGCCCACGCAGCATCGACTGCCGGAAGAAGCAAGAAAGTGTTGACGTACCTTGGGAAAAAAGTAACTTTGCACAGAAACCAGAGCGTATCGATAGAATACTGATTGAACAGTCTGTCTGCACTCACCTTAGTCCATCGACATAACTTCACTCCAGAGTGGCTTCCTATGAGTTTGTATCCTAGAGAGAAAAACAGATGAAACAGGCATGAGTGACACTTCTGACTGACTTAAAGGGTACTGGCTTGTTTGTCACTCAGACACCAAACAGCTTCTGAGACGCTGCCACAATGACAGACTTTTGCCCGGAAGTACATTTTCATCATCGAAATCAACAAAGCACTTTGCACAATTCCACACAAACGCTTCATTTGCCAAGATGTTAGTCCAAAAACATTACCTGGGACTTAATACTTTATTTTAAAACTGTTCTCTCCAGAGGAATGAGGCCTCTATTAAACCTCCATATGAATTGAAACAACATGGCAGATTACACTAAAACGACAATAAAACAAACGCTCAACAAAGCCATATCGACACCACGCCAGCCATAACTTAAGATGCTCCACCACATTTCCTCTGTGTCAGAGTCATTCTCTCTTTGGTCAGGCGGTTGGATTTATTCTTTGTGGTCAGCCAGTGGCCAGCCAGCAACCCCTCCTGTGTCCACTCATCAAGGAGAGTAACTGCCTTCGCCTCTTGTTTACTCCCAGCATCCCCTTCATCTGCTGTTGCTCCGAGCAACGCAGACGGATTCTTCAACAGGAACATCAGCAGTTGGAGAACCTCTCCTGCTCTTAGATATATAAGGCTGCTTCCAGGTGGGAATAAGGGCTGTGAAAACTGTCATACACCGTGTCAGATTCGTGATTTTTTATTTTTTTTTACTCGGCCTCTGGGAGTAGTTCAAGAGTTTGTCGAGTCAAAGAGCCGTTCTCCTGTTTTTTTTCTTTTCTTTTGTATTTCTTTTCTTTTTTTATGTTGTTTTAAGCACTTTGACTCAGCCAATTTCCTACAAAGTGCTACTCACAAAGAAACACGGAGAGAGCACAATGGGGAATTTGGGTCCAATTTGCCATTTACCTCACACAAAAAAGGTCTACAAAAAGCATGGCTGATCACTTTCAATGAGGGACTCACACAGTGCAAACAGTACTGCGGCGCCAGAGCACTGGTTCAATTTGTGGCCAAATGATTGGGCCCTGCTGTGCTGGGACAGCAGCAGGATCAGAGGTGGACGCTTGGTGGAAAAGAACTAATACAGACAAACAGCCATCAGCACACAAACACAGATACACACAAAAATTTGCAGTTTTTTCTCCTGTTACCCAACTCAAGCACGCACGCACAGTCACACACACACACACACACACACACACACACCTGCTGCTTTTTTATCCTGTCTCTCAACTCAAGCACAAGCACAAGCACAAGCACACACACACACACAGACAGACACACACACACACAACAAACCCCAGAAGTGGGAGCTCCGAGCAGAGATCTTTTTCCTCTCCTTGCAAGTCTTTTTTTTTTTTGGAGGGGGGGCATGAAATGAAACAACCTATTGGAGGCGACACAGGGGAGAGGGGCTCTGATGCGCATACATCAGGAAGCCGAAAAAATTTGAAAGTCCCACTCCAAGCCCACCTCCACCCTGCACCCCACCAACCCCAACCACGTTCATTAGGCAAACTCCACATCAAACGGCCCACGCCGTCTTTTATGTTTGCCTAGAAATGCACAGGGTAGGAACGGGCGGGAAAGGTAGCTCCCGTTTCCCCCTTCTCTCCTTCTCTCACTCTCTCTCACACACAGACACACGCATACACTCTCTCTTTCAGTCCTGTATCTCCCTCCCTCTCTCTCCCTCTCCCTCTCTCTATCCCCTCTCTCCCTCTCCCTCTCTCTATCCCCTCTCTCTCTCTCCCTCCCCTTCCCTCTCTCTCTCCCTCTCTCTCTCACACACACACACACACACTCTCTCTCATTCTGTCCTCTCTCCCTGTAGTGCTAAATTGGGCTCCACGCAGCAAGGCTTAGACCCGGAGACTGAAGGCATAAAGTATATGAACAAAGTGCTATTCTGAATTGCAAATGCTGTTTATGTGAGCATTGCATAATTTCCTTGTTCAAAGAGCCAAGTTACAACATGTAGAATTATTTCTGACTGCCTTTGGAACATCTGGTTCACCTGTGTTGAATAGGGTGAAGGACACAGAGATATGACACGAGACAATATAATGAAACAGAGAATTACAGTTGAGTTTACAGAATGCAGTGAACAGTGAGTGATACTGTCTCCTGAATGCCTCTGTGTCTGAACAACTCGGACTGTTTCTGAAGGAGCAAAAGCACATTCGGTGACCGTTTTCCATTTGTGATTATTTGGCAATCCCGAGAGAATTCTGGATCCAAATGGAGCCAATTCATCATCGGCAGGCTGCAGAGAAGGAACACAAGTCTGCTTTCAATGTATGGCGAGTCCCTTTCCAACTGCACTTGGTTTGCTCAATCTGGGCAACGTCCACAAGTTCAAGAAATGCGATATAATAATGGCTCAACCACAGAGTGGGCTTAGGGAGAATGAACTGTAGCCTACATTCATGCAACATGACAGTTGGTGGGCATGACGGGTAAGCTCCACGTTCAGTAAGCATGTGATCCATGCCCATGGTACTGTATAGCGAGGGGTATTGCAACAGCATGCAGGCATGGGATGATGCATGGGAACTGCATGGCTGGCACTTAACCAACATACTGTATAGGATTTGATCTTATGAAAAAGGGATGCTGTTGTAGGCTATAATGCAAAGGTACAAAAGAAGGTACAAAGAAAGAGTGAACCTGCCAAAAAAGAAAAGATAAAACCTCTCGCTATTCAGGAGCTCACGTAATCCTTTGCATTGACTAGTACAGAATATGGCCAGACTAAGCTTGAAACACTCATTTAAAAAAAAGAGAATTATAAACTCCCGCACTCTGCCCATTCTGCGAGCAACTTATTTAAAATGAGTAGCTTTGATTTAGGAGTTTACATTTCTTATAGAGCAGGGGTGGGCAACAGTTTTAGTCTGGGGGCCACATGTACTTCGGAAAAGTAAGTGGCGGGCCACCCATTAGACGACTGCAATTAAACAGTCGACCAAATGGTACAAATTATGATGTTTATTTTTGCCTGTCTGACCTCTAACCAAATTGTAATTTCACACAGCAACATCTGACAGATATAATATAATAATAATAATAATAGCATTGGGTAGATTGGGTAAGACAAAGAAGGTGTTTTTTTCCCCAAAATTTTCGAGGGCATCTCGGGGGTCGCATTGAAGCAGTAGCCGGCCCGGGCCGCATCCGGCCCCCGGGCCATATGTTGCCCATGTCTGTTATAGAGCTATAGACCGTGGGTTACCACCAATGCACCTGTTCGTAAGAGGTGTGCCAAAGTCCATCTTTTGAAGATTGAGAATTACTAATACTGGGCCTCATGGACTGATGGCATGCAACCCCCCCCCCCACACACACACACACACACACAAACACACACACGCATACACACATACACACACACACACACACACACACACAGAGGCAGTGAGGTCATAAAAACCAGGACTGCCATCATGCTTACAGCCCGTTCACAAACTGGCTAGGCTTATTAATGAGATTCTATAAAAGTCACTGGCCAAGCATTTCGGCCGTCTAAAGTTACAACTACATCTCCAGAACACATCCACAGAGCAATCCACTCTGGAGCACATGCAGCTCAGATCAGACGATGTCCACAATGTTCATCAATTATGCAACATCCTGCAACAGCCCCACTGAAGACAACCCTTGCATCCATTTGGTGAGGCTGACATTAATAACCTAATTCTTCCCACTGGATGCTGAGCAAACAGGTCTTTTATCTTTCTGACTGGCTCTCACTCTCCTTGTTACCGTTTTCCCTTATGTGCCACAACCCGCATCTACTTCAATAACTAACCCAAATTAATAATTAACAGTCAACAACTGGCAAAAATGCACCGTCTTCATCTTATTAATGGCATTTCTACAGTTGTTAAACTTCGCCTGTTTTAGGGAAGAGAGGGAGGTTGTTGTTGCCTCGATAAAATTTTCATTTGTATAAGTCCACTGTGTTCAGTTGCTTAAGACGTAATACAGGAATGCAGTGGTACAACATCGTATTTCTAAATATCAGCTTGACTCAAGGCAGATGCATAGGAGTAATCTGGTTAACTGAATGCGCTAATTAACTCACTAACCTGAATAGAAAGCAGGAAAATGTTGTGTATACAAACAGAATGGCATGTGCAAACAGCGAGTAGAAGAATGTGCTTGTCTGAGGAGAAACTGAAAAGGACGGTGTCCCCCAAGATCTCTCACAAGCTTTTCTTTTCCTGCTCAGTCAGCACAAACTGCTGTTTAGAAAACTGAATGAACAAACTAAAGAATGAGCAACTGAATGAATGAACTCAGGCAGCGGGCGCTCTTTAGGAGAAGTATCAGACCAGGACAGGACTCTGCCTGAGCGCCGTGGGGGGGGGGGGGGGGGGGG